>ML283606.1:0-67363 GCA_005239495.1 Nicotiana undulata | reverse complement strand
TTTTTTTTTTTTTTGGGGGGGGGGGGGGTCCATTTTGATTTGATGACATTTGGTATATAATAACCATTATACTATTTTTCTTTATCTTTAGTTTCACTTTTGGTATGTATATATTTTTACCATTCGATGTATATATTCATTTCCATTATGTATAAATTTGTTTTACTTCATTTTGTACATATTTAGTTTACTTTCCGTAGTTTACTTCATAACTTCTTTCGTTGTTTTTACTTAGTAGCATGGCTTCTATTTTTTTAGTTGTTAGCTTCTTTTTACGTTTTATGTGAACAATAAGCCTTTGGTTTTTTTAATATCACGGTTCTATCCAAAGGTGGATGTTGTGTGAACCGGGTGGCTCTTCCCTACCATGGATGGCGTGACAACCTTCTTAAGGGATTGAGTATGTTTTCTTTATGTTTTAGTATGTATAGTAGTAATGAATAAAATTGTCTCAAGCAGGCTTCACTTGGTACTAACACATTTATGTTCGACCTTATGGTTAGAAACAAGTTGATTGGCTAAGAATAAATCTAGTTATGACCTTTAGACTCTTGAGTTGACTAAAACAATCATCGAGGGGTTTCCTTGAGCCATTTATGATTTTCAATCTTAGTTAGGATTGTTATCGGCCCTCGACTTTGTTCTCTTTAATAATTCATTAGCGTGAGAGGTGACGTATTAAATCGCAAGTCCAAGTTCCGTGCCAATAAGTCTAGAACTTGCCTTGAATGTTTTTCTACGCGAAATTCTAAGTGTAGCTCGATTTGAGAAATGATTGTGGGTGCTCCTTGATCAAATTTGAAACTTAAAAGCTTCCATATCCTACCAATGTGACATCCCTAGTAACCCCTTTGAGCCTAAGCCTTTTTCATTCAATAGCCACATTACAAGCCTTTATCCGTTTTATAATGACCCTCTCTTGGCACCCGATCTTTCCTTAGCATTCGTGATAAGCAATTAGAAAAAGCATAAGTTTAGGGGAGAGACAACGAATTTGAAAGTGATAAAAAGTACAAAGAAGAAAAACAAATGAAGAAAAGGAAGAAAAACCAAAAAGAAATATGTCAAAAAGAAAATGGAAGTTGAAGGGATTCAAAAGAAAGCAATGGTGAAAGGCATGGAGTGATTAGAAAAGGAGAAAAATGATTGTCATGATAAAGAAAGAGTGACAGTGTGTCTCTGTAGTTCCCCTAAGGAAGAAGAAAATGGCTCAAAGAGTCAAGAAAGTATGAGCCGAAATGAGAAAATGGAGTGCTTAAAGAAAGATGAAACCATCATAGTCCCATAAGTCATACCTTGATCCAAAAGCCTTCATTACAGTCTCGCAAAAGACCTATATGATTTCAAGTTGAGTGAGATTACATTAGTGGTGATTTACATAAGGGGCAAGCTTATGGTACATACAGCCGGACTTGTGACATTCTTTTGAGAGAGATGAGTGTACTTCTTCACAATCCTTGTTTTGATTGTTACATTCTGAAGTGAGATTTTATCATGGAGGAAGAGGAGGAGGGTTTGGGTTCCAAATTAACCTACGTGATAGAGCGAGCTTCCTTGATGAACTGAGTCAACTCTTGTTGCTCTAGTGTCACATTAGAACTATGGTACTCAAAAGGTCATAACATGGTGTTGTTGATAATTCATTTGTGTTGAGGGTAATTATTAGTCCCAATTGATGCATGATTGATTCACCTTAGGCCAGCTGAAATATCCTTATTTCCAGTGGAGGTGGGAATTATCTTATTTGCTTGAGGACAAGCAAAAGCTTAAGTGAGTTGATAAGTAGGGATTTTAACCTATTATTTTCTCTCTTTTACTTATGTTTTAGGACAAAAATGCTTGAAGGTATTCCCGAAAACTAATGAACTGTGCTTTCTTGCACAGATTGTTCAAAATGAGCAAAATGAATCAAAATCAACTCACAAAGGAGTCAAAAGTTGAACAAAAACCAAGTCTGGACAAAAACGAGCTGGAGCGCGGACCGTACAAATATTGTGCGGCCGCGAAAGCCACGACGCGACCGCGATCATAACTACGTGGTCCACAATAGGGAGATTCAGAGAAGGTGATTTTGAGATAAATGATAAGTGCGGACCGCACCAGAAATGTGTGGCCCCAAAAGTTCCTGTGCGGCCGCGATTGAAATTATGCTGACCGCGATGCCTGAGGTTCAGAGAGCTCACAACTTGAGCAAAAGAAAGAAGTGCGGTCCGCGCCAGATTTGTGCGGATGAAATCCAAATTATGTCGTCCGCAAGATGAAGAATCATAGAGTTGACTTCAAGCCAAACTCAAGCAAGTGCAGATCGCATCATTTTTATGCGGTCGCATAATCTGGAGCGTGGCCGCACTTGGAATTATGCGGCCCGTGAAAAATCAGCTCAACCCAGATCCAAAAGAGAAGAACGTGGACCATGAACATAATTATGTGGCTGAGAAAGCAAGAGCACGGCCGCGCTCAAAATTATGCGGCTGCACAAACTCTGCATGGGCATTTTTGTCAGATATTTTTAGCTTAGTATAAATAAACCTTTTTGTCATTTTTAGGTTATGTTATGATTTGTAGGAGAACGTGAGACAGCTAGGTTTTCTATTGTGGGAAATTTTGTACTAGATTCACTTCTTAACATTAGATTTTCATTCCTTAATATCATATTATGGATTTTATATTCTTTTGATCTTCAATTTCTGTTATTTCCATGAGTCGCTAAACCCATAGCTAGGGTTGTAACCCAACCCTAATGTGAATATTTAATGGATACTTGATTTTAGGGCTTGAATGTGTATGGGTTAGTAATATTTAGCCTAGTTCTTGCTAGAACTACTGAATTAATGGTTGCAAACATTGATTCATGCCTTTATGACTTAGTCTCATCTTGAGAAAGAGGGACTAAGTCTAGGAAAACTAGGCTAACAAGAAATTGGGATGAACTCAAGAAATTGACAGCCCCAATTAAAGGGTTAAACCTAGAGATGGTAATTACCCGACTTGAGCTAATATCACTTGATTCGCATGAATACAAATTTGGACATAAGAAAGCCAATTTGGGCAAAATCGCTCAAACTACCGAGAGGTATATAGAGTGAGTACGGGTGTGATACTATATTATGACCCCAACTAATCAAGCTTGCGCTAGAATTATGCTACCTGTTAGGTATCCACCTAGGTGAAAGTCACTACCCTAGTCTCTTTTAAACACTTGAAAAACAACAACAAAAATATTGTCATTAGTTTCAATTATTGCAATCTTTAGAGTAAAAGTAGAAGTAGAAATCAAATCCAAATGTTTGGAAATGTAATAAGAAACAAAACTCGCATCTAGCTTAGATATAAACCTACTTCCAAACAAATTAACTCCTTGTGGATTCGATCCCGACCTAGTTGTGTTAAAACTGATCGACCACCCTTGCTACTCAATAGTAGTGTAAGCTTGGACCTGATCAATTATGTGATCAAAGGTCATTAATGAATAATAATTTATTAATGACCATTTGACTTTTAGTAGCAACTATAGTTGCTATAAAAAGTAAACACTTGAGCGACTAAAGTGGCAATAAAGTTTAGGATATTGTGTCCAAGTGAGATGCGACTGAAGGATAAAAGATTTTGTGGCAAGTAAGATCGCCACTAATAGTTGAATAGATCGCCAACTAAGTTTGGCATGTGGTTCGGTTAGGCCCGCGAGCCCAAATGGGTAGTGGGTCTAAACGGGCCTCACTGTTTAAGCCCGGGACCAGGTGGGAGTGGGATGCTAAGTGGGCCGGTCCTCTGAAAAAATCCCGCGAGACCTGGACTGTTTGGGCCCGGGACCGGCTCCTAAGTGGGCCGGTTCAACTGGTCCTAAACGGGCCCAACGACTATTTTTTTTTTTAAATATTTAGCCGTAGAAAAGTTTAAAAAATGGTCGTTGGCTTGCACAAATAACCGTTTGCTATTTCTAAAATAGACATTTAACCCCCACCCCAACTTTGTTTTAACCCCAAATTTTTTATAATTACACTTTTTCCCTATATTCAACTATAAATACCCCCTCATTCTTTCATTGTTCTCACAAAATCATCAAACTCTTTGTTAGTTTCTTCTATAATTGCTTACTTTATTCTTGCAATTTGTGAAAATTTGTGAAGTTGGTGAATTGAAGTATTCAAGTCTACAACGATATATAATTTTTAACAAGTTGTTCGTCCACGCGGTAAACTCGTTCCAACTCTTAAGTTTTAATATTATAGTTTTGTTTGTTTTACTCTGTATAATTATAATTAAGATGGCACATTCTTTGAGAAAAATGTTTAGGAAAATTAAGGGAAAATCCAAGATTGGTGAATCTAGTGGCCAAGTTGTTCCTCCTCCACTTCCCCCGGCTCCCCGACCCAAACCTGTTACCCGTCTTACATCTGCTATTCTCGATAGCGATAATACTTTATTGCAATTTAGCGATAGTCAATTTTATTATGATATTGCATCTGGTGAACAATTAAACCATGAATATATGAATGCTCTTTATGGTAATCCAACTATTGATGAAAATGATGAGGAAAATGATGATGAAAATATAGATTTTGATGAAACGCAACTGGATGACGATACACCCACTAGTCCTGTTGTTGAAGTTTACCCAACTAATAATAATCCAAATGATTCNGGGGGGGGGGTGGAGTTTGTCTAGACACATATTGATACACCCTAAAGATAAATTCAAATTTATTCAAATGAAAGCTGCGGTCGAGGGGACAAGTGTACCTAGTCAGGTTGACCCCAGTACCAGGTCAAATCAATTTCAACTGGGAATTAACATTGTTACCGGTGGTATTTTATATTATGATCCAAGAAAAGATCGTGAAGAATTCAAAAAAATGGTTACTGTTATGTGCTTACCCTATAGTTTTCCTTCTAACCCTCACTTTGTGCATTATATTAAAAAAGTTTTTAATCCTACTTATAAAGGATGGCCTCGCACAACCGTAAAGAGTGATATTAATAAATATAAACATGAATATGAAAAATATTTGCGCTATTTATTAACTCATATAAATTTTCGTGTTGCTATTACTACTGATATTGGTAGAATTGGTAATGATTGTGATTATCTTACTGTTACCAGTCATTGGATAATACAAAAGCGCATTATTGCTTATAAAATAATTAATTCACGTCACACAGGGCAGTTTATTGCTAGCACGGTTACGGATATTTGTAGATATTTATGTATTAGAGATAAAATAATGTTAATTTCAATGGATAATGCTTCTAGTAACACTAGTGCTATAGCCTTGCTTACCACGACACTAAATCCTGCATTTAGTAATATTTTTCATGTTAGATGAATTTGTCATATTTACCATTTAATTGTCGGTGTTTTTCTGACCCAATTTACCCTCCGAAAGGTATCGTGATGGCACTTAGTCTCTACGACTAGGTAAGCCTAATCTTATGGATAAAAACGTAATTAACACACAATAAGTAAAGAAAAAAATGACATAATATGAATAACGTACACAACGTCGCTCAGCATGTACAAAATATACGTCCCAATGTCCTGGAATATCACAATATAGTCACAAGCTTCTAACAGCTACTGTAGCTCTAATCAAGTTTGGAAAGTACATAGTAAAAACTCTAGATGATAGAATAGAAGGAGGCTCGGAGGATTCTTCAGATGCGGCAGAAATACCTTGCAGTCTCCTAGAATTAGCAGCAACAACTATCCACGAGGTTGATAGCTGGTACCTGGATCAGCACACGAAAACATGTGCAGGAAAGGGCATGAATACACCACATTTGGTACACAGTAAGTGCCAAGCCTAACCCCGGTCAAGTAGTGACGAGGTCAGGTTAAGGCTCTACTGGATTAAATAAAATCAATGTAAAGCAGTATGAAAGATAAGTAATTTCCATAGTAGACAGTTAAATAAACTATTCAAACACTTAACAGTAAAGAGAGCCCTCGGCTCAAAACAAGGTAACACAAGGTGGAATCTCCCGGGATACGGTCCCGTAGTTCCAAATGATAAGCAGTACAGGGGGATCTCCCGGAATACGTCTGTAGTCCCAAAATAAATGTGCAGTACTGGGGGATCTCCCGGAATACGTCCGTAGTCCCAATTTAAATATGCAGTACAGGGGGGTCTCCCGGAATACGTCTGTAGTCCCAATTTAAATATGCGATGCGAAATGACTGACAGATAAGGCATCAATTAATACAGTTCATCATATCGCATGTACGAACAAGCAAATAGCTAGCTAAGCATGGCGCACGGAGTGACATATAGGAAATTTAATATTAAACGGGTAAGCATGCTTTCCTAATCTAAGCTAAACAATTTAACACATTAAAGCAATGTAATAGGAGAAAAACAATTTATAATTTTCGAAGGAAAATGGGATTTTTGCAATAATGGCCTGTATACGTACTCGTCACCTCACGTACACGGCGCCCACACAATAATTAATGTCAAACATTCTCAGGGGAAGTCCCCAACACAGAGTTAGGCAAGCCACTTACCTCGACTGCTCAAATCAACTCGATATTGCGCTCTTGCCACGGGTACTCGACTCCAAATGGCCCAAATCTATTCAAATTAATTGCATAATGTAAATATATCTTTAAGTAACTAATTTAACTAATCAACTCGAAGCTAAAACGCGAAATTAGGAAAATCACCCCAAAAGGTTCCTCGGGCCCACATCTCGAATTCGGGTAAAAATTACAAATTCCGAACACTCATTCACTCACGAGTCTAACCATACCAAATTTACTCAAATCCGATACCAAAATCTCAATCACAACCCAAATAATCGGCCTGGGAACTTTTCTCAATTTTTCACTCCAAAATCGAAATTGAATGATAAAATTAAGTATAGATTAGCATAATTTAATCATAAAGGAGTTAGGAATCATTACCCGAAAAATTCCTCCGAAAATCTCTCCAAATTTCGCCTTTTATCGAGCTCTCAATCAAATTTTGTGAATACGAACTCAACCCTCGATTTTGAACATTTAAGTTCTGCCCAGATTTTTCTTAATCGCGATCGCGAAGAACAAACTTTAGTTCCTTACTTTTTACTCTACGCGATCGCGACTAATCACGAATGGTCCCACGCGATCGCGAAGGGTTAAAACCCAGCTTACCTTTTTCGCCTTATACTTCTACGCGAACGCGGCTTGGCCCACGCGTTCGCAATGCCCAACCTGCCTACCCTACGCGATCGTGTCCCATTCTATGTGATCGCAAAGCATTAACCTGACCGGACTCCAACTTGTTCTACGCGATCGGGAACTACCTCACACAATCGCAAAAATAAGGAAACTAGATGCACCAGAATCTGCCATCTTTTTAGTCCAAAATTAGCCCGTTGAGCATCCGAAACACACCCAAGGCCCCCGGCACCTCAACCAAACCTACCAACCAGTCTTATAACCTCATTCGGACTTAGTCGAGCCTTCAAACCACACCACATAACACCAAAAACAAGAATCAGACATGAATTCAAGCCTAAGAACTTAGCATTTTTTCAAAATCTACAAATGATGCCTAAACACGTCAAACATCGTCCGAAGGACCTCAAAATTGATACACAGGTCACAAATGACACTAAGAACCTACATCCACTTCTGAAATTCCATTCCGATCCCGATATCAAAATTTCACCTATCGGTCGAAATCGCCGAAAATCTAACTTTCGCCAATTTAACCCTAAATCTATTACAGACCTCGAAAACATATTACGGGCACGCTCCTAACCCCAAAATCACTCAACGGAACTAACAAAGTCGACAGACTTCCATTCTGGATCCGTCTTCATACAGTTCCAACTACGGTTCGATTTCTAAGGCTTAAACTCATAATTAGGGACTATGTGTCCCAAAACTCTCTGAATTCCATAACTAATCACTCCGGAATGTCCCAATAGCATAAACAAATGTGGGGAAAGCCGTTATTAGGGGATCGGGGCTCTAACTCTCAAAACGACCGGTCAGTTCATTACATGCTCCCACTCTTAAGAAAATCGTTCGTCCTCGAACGAGTATGAAGACATACCTGAAGCTATGAAAAGATGAGGGTACTGGCTGCGCATATCCTGCTCGGTCTCCGAAGTCGCCTCCTCGACCGGCTGACCCCTTCGCTGAACCTTTACTGATGCAATATTCTTTGACCTGAGCTTTCTGACTCGCCTATCCAAAATGGCTATTGTCTCCTCAACATAAGATAGATCCTTGTCCAACTGGACTGAACTGAAATCCAATACATGAGCCGGATCACCGTGATACTTCTAGAGCATAAAGACATGGAATACCGGATGAACTTCTGCTAGGCTGGGAGGCAAGGCAAGATCATAAGCAACCTCCCCAACGCGCCGCAATATCTCAAAAGGGCCAATGAACCTCGGACTCAGCTTACTCTTCTTCCCGAACCTCATGACGCCCTTCATAGGCGATACCCGAAGCAAAACTCGATCACCAGTCATAAATGCCAAATGCCAAACCTTCCGGTCCGCATAACTCTTATGCATGGTCTGGTCTGTGCGAAGCCTCTCCTAAATCCAGGGCATCATGGACCAAATCTGTGCCCAACAATCGGGCCTCGCCCCGCTCAAACCATCCCACTGGGGACCGGCACCGCCTACCGTACAAAGCCTCATATGGTGCCATATGAATGCTGGACTGGTAGCTGTTATTATAAGCAAACTCTGCACGTGGCAAGTATTGGTTCCATGACCCTCCAAACTCCATCACACATGCACGGAGCATATCCTCAAGAATCTGAATCATGCGCTCGGACTGCCCGTCCGTCTGAGGATGAAAGACTATACTCAATTCCACCCTGGTGTCGAGCTCCTGCTGAACGGCGTCTCCAGAACCATGATGTGAACTGTGTACCTCTGTCTGAAGTGATAGATACTGGAATACCGTGAAGGCACACAATCTCCCTTATATAAATCTCAGCCAACCTCTCTGAGGAGTATGTAGTCAACACTAGAATGAAATAGGCTGACTTGGTCAGCCGATCCACGATCACCCAAATAGCATCGAATTTTCTCAAAGTCCGAGGAAGTCCAACCACAAAGTCCATGATGATCCGCTCCCACTTCCACTTTGGGAGCTCAATCTACTGAAGTAATCCTCCTGGTCTCTAATGTTCATATTTAACTTGCTGACAGTTGAGACACTTGGCCACAAACCCAATTATATCCTTTTTCATCCTTCTCCACCAATAGTGTTGTCTCAGGTCCTGGTACATCTCCGCGGCACCCGGATGAATGGAGTACCGCGAGCTAGCGGCCTCCTCAAGAATCAGCTCCCAAAGCCCATCCACATTAGGCACACAAATCTGAACTTGTACCCTCATCACACTATCATCACCTATAGTCACATCCCTGGCATCACCCCGCCGGACCCTATCCTGAAGAACCAGAAGGTGGGGATCATCATACTGACGCTCTATGATGCGATCATAAAGAGAAGATGGGGAAACCACTCAAGCTAATATCCGGCGAGGATCTGAAATTTCCAACCTCACGAACTGGTTGGATAAGGCCTGAACATCCAAGGCTAAGGGCCTCTCAACTGCCGGAAGATATGCCAAACTCCCTAAACTCTTCGCCCGGTGACTCAAAGAGTAAGTCACTACATTGGCCTTCCCCGGGTGGTATAATATAGTGATGTCATAGTCCTTTAGTAACTCCAACCACCTCTGCTGACGTAGATTAGGGTCTTTCTGCTTGAACAAGTGATGAAGACTCTAGTGATCAATGTAAATCTCATAGGGAACACCATACAAATAATGACGCCAGATCTTCAGGGCGTGAACAATAGCTGCTAGCTCGAGATTATGAACCGGATAATTCTTCTCATGCACCTTAAACTCTCTGGATATGTAGGCAATCATCCTACCGTCCTGCATCAATACTGCACCAAGGCCAATCCTCGAGGCATCACAATAGACGATATAGGACCCTGAACCTGTAGGCAATACCAACACTGGAGTTGTATTTAAGGCTGTCTTGAGCTTTTGAAATCTCTCCTCACACTCCTCAGTCCATCTGAACGGAGCACCCTTTTGGGTCAGTCTGGTCCTAGGTGCTGCAATAGATGAAAATCCATCTACAAAGCGGCGATAGTACCCTGCTAAACCAAGGAAAATGTGGATCTCCATAGTTGATGACGGTCTAGGACAACTCTGCACCGCCTCCACCTTCTTCGGATCCACCTTGATACCATTACAAGACACCACGTGGCCCACGAATGCCAGTGAATCAAGCCAGAACTCACATTTAGAAAATTTTGCATACAATTTCTTCTCCCTCAAAATCTGAAGCACGGTCCTCAAGTGTTTCTCATGATCCTCCCGAGACCGGGAATATACCAGGATGTCGTCAATAAACACGATGAAGAAGGAATAAAGATAAGGCCGGAACACACTGTGCATCAAATGCATAAAGGTTGTTGGGGCATTGGTCAGCCCAAATGACATGACAAGAAACACATAGTGACCATATCTGGTCCTGAAGGCAGTCTTCCGGATGTCCGGCTCCCGAATCTTCAATTGATGATAACCAGAATGCAAGTCAATCTTGGAAAATACCCTGGCACCCTGTAACTGATAAAATAAATCATCGATTCGAGGCAAGGGATACATGTTCTTCACTGTAACTTTATTTAATTGCCGATAATCAATACACATATGCATAAAACCATTCTTTTTCTTCACAAATAATACTAGAGCTCCCCAAGGTGATACATTAGGCCTGATGAAACCCTTATCAAGCAACTCCTGCAACTTCTCCTTCAACTTAGGAGGAGCCATATGATAGAGAGGAATAGAAATGGGCTGAAGTGCCCAGAAAAAAATCAATGTCGAACTCAATGTCTCTATCGGGCGGCATACCCGAAAGATCAGCTGGAAATACATTAGGGAAGTCCCTCACTACTGGGACTGACTCAATTGTAGGGGTATCAACACTGACATCTCTCACATAGGCCAAATACGCATTACACCCCTTCTCAACCATCCGATGAGCCTTAAAAAAAGAAATGACCCTACGGGGATTATACTCTAAGGTACCTCTCTATTCTAATCTCGATAAACCTGGCATAGCCAGCATCACGGTCTTAGCGTAACAATCAATAATAGCATAATGGGGCGACAACCAGTCCATGCCCAAGATAACATCGAAAGCTATCATACTGATCAATAACAAGTTGGCTCTAGTCTCAAAACCACTAAGAGCAATCAAACACGACCGATATACGCGGTCCACAATGAGAGACTCTCCCACGGGAGTAGAAACATAAACAAGGGAACTCAAAGAATCCCGAGATATCCCCAAATGTGAAGCAAAATAAGAAGACACATATGAATACGTAGAGCCTGGGTCAAATAATACTGATGCATCCCTATGACAGACAAGGACGATACCTGTGATAATTGAATCTGAAGAGACGGCCTCTGAACGGGCTGGAAAGGCATAGTACCTGGTCTGGCCTCTCCCTCTAGGGCGACCTCGACCTCCCCGGCCTCCACCTCAAGATGTCTGAGAAAGTGGGGCAATAGCTGGGGCTGGAAGAATAGCCGGAGGAAAGTGGAGGCTGATAAGTCTGTGAAGATGCATCCCTCCTAGCTCTGGGTCAATCTCTAACCATGTGACGAGTGTCACCACACTCAAAACAACTCCTCGGAGGACGTTGTGGTTGAGACTGACTCGGAACTAGCCTGCTGAACTGGCCGCTAATAGCACCTCGAGCAGGAGGCATACTAGATATTGGCGGTGCATAATAGGGCTCCTGATGTCTAGGAGGAGCTGGAATACCACTGGCTGCTAGAACAGATGAATGAATAGGGCGACTCACAAAACCCCTACCATAGCGTTCTACTGGTGCACGAACTCCTAAATAATGACCAGTCTCTCGAGACCTCTTGGCCTTTCTCCTCTCTGTCCCGAGCAAACATGCCATCTACCCTCCTGGCAATACTCACTACCGACTGATAAGTAATATCCATATCCAACTCTCTGACCATACTATTCCGAATATTGGGGTGGAGTCCCTCGATGAAGCGACGAACCCTCTCTCTGATCGTGGAAACCAAAGTCGGTGCATGACGGGCTAACTCAATAAACGAATTGCATACTCTGACACAATCATAGCACCCTGGCGCAGCTGCTCAAACTCTACGCGCCAAGCATCCCTGAGACTCTGAGGAACATACTCTCGCAGAATTATCTCTGAAAACTGAGTCCAAGTAAGTGAAGTTGTCTCGTCCGGACTACTCAACTCATAGGCACGCCACCACTGATATTCTGCTCCCTTCAGCTGGAAAGTAGTGAAAGAAACCCCACTCGTCTCCACAATGCCCATAGTGCGAAGAATACGATGACACTCCTCAAGAAAACCCAGAGCGTCATCTGAAGCTAGTCCGCTGAAAGTAGGTGGGTGGTACTTCTTTTACCTCTCAAGTCTGAGCTACTCTTCCTCAGAAGCAGCTACCCTAGCCTCGTCATGAGCCGGAATCACTGGGGGTATAAGAATGTACTATGGGGCCTGATCAACATGGACCATCTGCTTAGGAGTGCGGGCTGCGGGAGTCTGTGCCCCTCCACCGGCATGTGATGTGGCTGGGGCTATCGAAAGTAGCCCAACCTGAGTCAGAGTGCTTAATATGCTCATGAACTGAGCCAAAGTCTCCTGGAGGGATGGAGCAGCAATAGGAACCTTTTGTGTCGGCCCTCCGGCTAGAGTTGTTGTGGGCTCTTCTGTCGTTTCTCTCGCAGTTGCTCAGACTGCACCGCATGCTCGTCCTCTACCCCGACCCTTGCCTCTGAGGGATCTGACCGAGGGCTCGGGTGCTTGATCATCGGTCCTCCTGGTACGGGTCCTCACCATCTGTGAGAAAGGATAGAATAGAGTTTTAGAATTTTTGATGTCAATAACTCGCACGAGAAGGAAATCAAAGGAATATGATTGGTCTTAACAGTTACATAGCCTCCCGAAGATAGATACGGACGTCTACGTACCGATCCGCGAGACTCTAATAAACCGGCTTGTGACTTGTGACTCCTATGAACTTAGATGCTCTGATACCAATTTGTCACGACCCAATTTACCCTCCGAGTATCGTGACGACACCTTGTCTCTACGACTAGGTAAGCTTAATCTTATGGATAAAAACGTAATTAAAACAAAATAAGTAAAGAAACAAATGACATAATATGAATAACGTACAAAATGCCGCTCGGCATGTACAAAATATACGTCCCAATGACCTGGAATGTCACAACATAGTCACAAGCTTCTAACAGCTACTGTAGCTCTAATCAAGTTTGGAAAGTACATAGTAAAAACTCTAGACGATAGAATAGAAGGAGGCTCGGAGGATTCTGCGGACGCGACAGAAATACCTTGCGGTCTCCTAGAATCAGCAACAACAACTATCCACGAGGTTTATAGTTGGTACCTGTATCTGCACACGAAAACATGTGCAAGAAAGGGCATGAGTACACCACATTTGGTACCCAGTAAGTGCCAAGCCTAACCCCGGTCAAGTAGTGACAAGGTCAGGTTAAGGCTCTACTGGATTAAATAAAATCAATGTAAAGCAGTACGAAAGATAAGTAATTTCTACAGTAGACAGTTGAATAAACTATTCGAAAACTTAACAGTAAAGAGAGCCCTCGGCTCAGAACAAGGTAACACAAGGTGGAATCTCCCGGGATACCGTCCCGTAGTTCCAAATGATATGCAGTACAGGGGGGTCTCCCGGAATACGTTCGTAGTCCCAAAATAAATATGTAGTACTGGGGGATCTCCCGGAATACGTCCGTAGTCCCAATTTAAATATGCAGTACATGGGGCCTCCCGAAATACGTCTGTAGTCCCAATTTAAATATGCGATGCGAAATGACTAACAGATAAGGCATCAATTAATACAGTTCATCTAATTGCAGGTAGGAACAAGCAAATAGCTAGCTAAGCATGGCGCACAGAGTATCAGATAGGAAATTTAATATTGAACAGGTAAGCATGCTTTCCCAATCTAAGTTAAACAATTTAACACATTAAATCAATGTAATAGGAGAAAAACAATTTATAATTTTCGAAGGAAAAATGGGATTTTTGAAATAATGGCCCGTGTACGTACTTGTCACCTCACGTACACGGCGCCCACACAACAATTAATGTCAAACATTCTAAGAGGAAGTCCCCAACACCGAGTTAGGCAAGCCACTTACCTCGATTGCTCAAATCAACTCGATACCACGCTCTTGCCATGAGTACTCGACTCCAAATGGCCCAAATCTATTCAAATTAATTTCATAATGTAAATATAACTTTCAGTAACTAATTTAACTAATCAATTCAAAGCTATAACGTGAAATTAGGAAAATCGCCAAGAAAAAGTCCCCCGTACCCACGTCTCCGATTCGGGTAAGAATCACAAATTCCGAACACCCATTCACTCACGAGTCTAACCATATAAAATTTACTCAAATACGATACCAAAATCTCGATCAAAACCCAAAAACTCGACCTGGGAACTTTTCTCAAATTTTCCCAATTTTCACCCCAAAATCGAAATTGAATGATAAAATTAAGTATAGATTAGCGGAATTTAATCATAAAGAAGTTAGGAATCATTACCCAAAGACTTCCTCCGAAAATCTCTCCAAATTTCGCCGTCTACCGATCTCACAATCAAATTTTGTGAATATGAACTCAACCCTCGATTTTGAACATTTAAGTTCTGCCCAGATTTTTCTTAATCGCGATCGCGAAAGTACACTTGTGATCGCGAAGAACAAACTTCGTTGCCTTACTTTTTACTCTATGTGATCGCGACTAAACCCATGCGAACGCGTTGCTTTGATTCCACTAACTTACGTGATCGCGAATGGTCCCACGCGATCGCGAAGGGTTAAAACCCAACTTACCTTTTTCGCCGTATACTTCTACGCGAACGCGGCCTGGCCCACGCGTTCGCGATGCCCAACCCGCCTACCCTACTCGATAGCTTCCCATTCTATGTGATCACAACGCATTAACCTGACCGGCCTCCAACTTGTTCTATGCGATCGCGTATAAGGAAACCAGATGCACCAGAATCTGCCATCTTTTTAAGTCCACAATTAGCCCGTTGAGTATCTGAAACACACCCGAGGCCCCCGGGACATCACCCAAACCTACCAACCAGTCCTATAACCTCATTCGGACTTAGTCGAGCCTTCAAACCACACCACATAACACCAAAAACAATAATCAAACATGAATTCAAGCCGGAGAACTTAGTATTTTTTCAAAATCTACAAACGATGCTGAAACATGTCAAACCTCCTCTGAATGACCTCAAAATTAACACACATATCACAAATGACACTAAGAACCTACAGCCACTTCCGAAATTCCATTCCGAGCCCAATATATTTTCACCTATCGACTGAAATCGCCGAAAATCTAACTTTCGCTAATTCAAGCCTAAATCTACTACAGACCTCGAAAACATATTCTGGACGTGATTCTAACCCCAAAATTACTCAACGAATCTAACGGAGCCGACGGAATTCCATTCCGGATCCGTCTTCACTTAGTTCCGACTACGGTCCGATTTCTAAGGCTTAAACTCATAATTAGGGACTATGTGTCCCAAAACTCTCCGAATTCCATAACTAATCACTCCGTCAAGTCCCAAAAGCAGAAATAAATATGGGAAAAATAATTATTGGGGGGTCGGGGCTCTAACTCTCAAAATAATCGGCCGGGTCGTTACAGTGATGGTGTGAAAATTGTAAATGTTGAAATTAAAAAGGTTTAAATGGCTCTTAACTGGCTTTTTATCAAACCATAAAAGTAGACTTAGAGAATATTTCAAAAGATGCGATGAATTTGGCCTAAGAGAAAGAAATATTCCTAAACCTTGTCCAACTAGATGGAATTGCATGTATGAAAGTTTAGTTGTTGCATATGAATATAGAAACCCCATAAACTCAACGTTTAATGCTCGTGTAACTGATGTTGATGAGCATCTTACAAATCAGGATTGGGCTAATTTTAAAATGCTTGTAGATTTTTTAGAAAAATTCTATATTACTACAAATGAATTTTCTTGGCAATATTATCCTACTATTTCTAACTGTTTAGTTTATATTGCAGAACTTGCAAATTTGTTTACTCATATTTCAGAGGGCAGGGTAATTTATGAACTTGCTATTGATTCTACGAGACAAAATTTTAAAAAATATTTATTCTCTATTCCCCCTATTTATGGTGTTGCAGCCTTGTTAAATCCTACTATGAAATTAGGAGTTCCTCAATTTTGGTATGAAACTGTTTATAATGGTTTAGCACTTGAAGATGAGGAATTGTCTACACTTCCAGAAGCAATAGCCTCAATTAAAATAAATGCTCAAACTATTTATAGTGCTTATCAAATAGCCTTAGATCATGCTAGACCAAATTTTCAACCTCCTACTTCTTCTAGTTCTCAATCATCTAAAAGAACTGTGGAAGTAAGAGCACTTAGTGCTTTGGCGGGGTTCAGGGGTTCTCAAGGTTCCAACACTAGTGATTGTTCACAACTAAATGAGCTTGAAGTTTATTTGTCGCAGGGAATTGAGGAAGTGAATCTTGCCGGCTCCTTTAATGTTTTGGAAGGTGGAAGGACAAAGAAAAATACTTTCCGATTCTTTCAAGGATGGCTCGAGATATTTTAACTATTCAAACTTCAACATTGGCATCGGAGAGCGCTTTCAGTCATGAAAGACTTCAACTCGGTGATCATAGAGCGTCTATGAGGGAGAGCTTGGAAAAATCAGTACTCTTCAGAGATTGGATCCGTTCGGAACAAAGAAACTCTGGACTTGCTGAATCACAACCAGAGGTAGACGAAGCTTACAAAGAAATGCTAGCTGAACTTGTGGAGGAAGTTGCTTCGCCCGGAAGCGCTGATGAACAAGCTTCTTTTTCGCCACCACCAACGGAAATTCCTCCGGACCTTGAAGGATTTATAAAATTTGTAAGAGATACAATGTAAATTAATATGTAACTTGTATTTTGGCACATCTTGATTAGTTTCTTTTTCTTCTCAATGGTGGTATTAGCACCTTGTTGTGCTCATTCCATTGGGGGGAGGAAGACTAAGAAAGATATTGTCATGTTTTGTTAATGTCATAGTAATAAAAATTATAACGCATTTCCTTGAATATCTCTTTACAATATTTTTGTGTTTATATTTGAATTACAAAATTTAAGTCACAATTGCATAATATAATTTACAAGAAATTGTCTTAGATAAAAAAAAATTAAAAAAATAGGTCAGGTACATATAAGCTATATAATTTACAAGAAATTACCTTAGATAAAAAATAGTCCAGGCCCACATAGGCCCGGGACCGGCCCACTTAGCCCGGGACCATTAGTTAGTGGTCCCGGGCCGGTTACTATAAAAAGCCCACGAAGCCCGGGCCTACTTAGGACTGGCCCACGAGGCCCGTTTAGGCCCGGGTCTGGCCCACATTACACCCTTATCACCAACAAGTCGGCTAGGTCGCTATTTGAGGGGCGACCCTATTTGACTTTTAGTGACGACATGTTCGACTTCCAGTTGCGACTTTAGTCGCCACTGCAACTCTTTATCCTTTCCACTGCAACTCTTTTCGTCACAATAACCATAACTTTATCGCGACTTTAGTTTTCACAAGTATTATCTTTTTTAGACAAATTACCTTATTCGCTTTTAGTTCAAGTCATATCTTTTTTTCTTTAAACTTCCATTATATGAGAAATCGAATTTAATGAAAATTTATTTTCCTATACATAATATATATATATATGTACCATTCTATACTTACTAAAAATTTTGAATCCGCTTAATAGCCTTCCTAGACTCCTTAACAAGCAGTACTGTTGATAATACATGCTAAGCCTTTGGTTAATTTTGGGTACTGCCTTCATCAAAGTGCCATTTTTATGTGTGGTATATATATCATTCTTTTGTGAAAAAACATTGTAATGATCACAAATGACAACACAGCCTGACTTTCACTTGTTCTCTGTTGTCATACCTAATATACTTACGTATGTATAGTAAATGTTGAATCCCTGATTTATAAGTTTATTTACTTATTTATACCTTGGTCATAATATTGGCTTCGCCACATGTAATATTTTCCCATTATCTTTTTATGTTAGTCGTCAAGTGGTCTAGGCAATGACAGTTACTATTCATACGTACACCTGGTACTGCAGCCCACTTACATAAGCCATGAGCACATTTTGTTCATTTCTATTTATCGTCTTAGCAAAGTTTTGACTTATACATTCTAATAGTATAATAATTATTTACGCAATTAACATATGCTAATTTGTTATAGAATATAATTGACCTTATTATTTTTGTTACTAGTCTCACGTTTATAGACGATATTTACTTATATTTTGTTTGACCGATCTGATAATGTAAAAATTCTTTTCACTGTGATGTACAAAAGTTCTCCATACATTCCAGTGAAGAATAAGCATAATAAACAACTAGAAAAAGAATATTAGCAGAGTTGAATCGTACTCTGATAACCATAACAACTACTCCATGTACAAAAAATATCAGAGAACAACAGAATTGATAAGTATATAGTAGCAAAATGGGAAACACCCGAGGTTCTGTCAGAAACCGTTTTTCTATTTTCATAAGGTAGGAGTACAAGAACACACTATTCTCTTCGTACCTGACTTGTGAGATTATATTGAATTCATTATTGTTGTTGTTGTATATTATCCAACTGCCAAATTTCCAAAAGAAAGCATTTGTCTTTTTATGAATAATTTAACGTCTATACACTGATAGGTTAGAAGAATTTTTCACTATCAGATCACCCAAATGAGCCATACAAGGTGAGATTAGTAACTAGAAAATAAAACAGGTTACCTACTACAGTAGATTAAAATGTACTGATAACGTAAAAATTCATTACAGTGTCAGTGCACATAAACGTAAATCCTTTAGGAAATGAGCACCCAAAAATTGCCCCCAGTTTGGAATCCCTTTGCTTCTACTTCCACTTTCCTTGCACCTCCATGCTAATCTTGTTCTACCATTCTTTGGCCAATGATCATCACCATTTTTGGCTTCAGCTTCTTCACCATTTTGAACTTCAGCATCTTGTTCAACTTCCATTTCATTATTATTACCATCTTTTAACCAAGAAAGCCTGAGCGTGCCATTAGCACGCTCGACTTGAAAGTAAGGGCTGCAAGTACTTATTCTTGCAGCCCTTAAAACTAAGTGTCCGCCTTCACGATAGGATTTTACCTGTACTCTGTCCATTCCACTGATTGAAGTTAGAGGAGGTGGAAAAGTCATTGTCCTTTTGATTCTTTTCTTGAATTCTCGACATTTTGATCGAGAAATGTCAGTGGAGAATTCAATTTCCATGCTTTCACTGATATAATTACTACCCGTCTCGCTTCCTAATATCTCTGTGCACATCTCCAAGCTTCTTGTGTTCATAATGGAAGAAGAAGAATGCTTCGACGAAGGGTGAACGTAGACTTCCTTGTCTGTATTGGCTCGACTTTTTTGGTAGGAAGAAGAGTTGTTGAGAATTTGCATGAAGCTCCAGTTACTCACATTTTCATTCTCTTCTACTGATTCGCTTGGAGACATTTTGCTCATTAGAACATGTGGTTCAAGAAGCCCTTGGCATTGAGTGGAGGTTGAGGTCATGTTGTATTTTGGAACAAAATTGCAATTGAAAACAGAGCAAAAACAGGGGAAGAAACAGAGGAATTCTTCTGGTTTTTTATTTCAAGTGTGAAGAAGTTAATATCTTAAAATGAGGACCAAAAGAGTTTTAACTCCTAAGATTTATGTCCGGTTTTAAACACAACATAAAATAGAGTTTTTATTCAAATCTCTATTCAACACGATTGGTAATGAAAGTAGCGCCACAAAGAACAATGCGGTTGATAAAGAATAAAAGGATAGGACATGAAGGAGAAGTGAAAGGTGCAAGCTTGAATTTATAGAGGTAGAGAGCTACCACTTGAGGGTTTCTTTTTCTTTTTTTCTTGGGGGGGTTGGGGTTTGGTGTGTGGGGGGGGGAGGGGGGAGGTTGGGTTTCTATATTTTGCTAGGAGGAGGAGCAAAACTTTTGATGCCACAAGAAATATTCAGCTTTTTACTCTGCCACATATTATGATGAGGAAAAGAACAAGAAAAAATTGAAGAAAGTGGGAGGCTGCAATAACTTGAAATTGGACGAACACCTCTGGTCTTGTTTTTTTTTTTTTTAATGGTATTTTCCTTTTCCTTTTCCTTTTTTCTTAAATTGGTAAAAGACATAGATTTTGTCTAGTTTTAATAGCTAAATTTTTGTTGGTAAAGCGTCAAAAAAATTCAAGAATCAAGACATCTTTTTCCAAATACTATCATTTTGTTACATACCATTTAATTTTAATCTCAAAAACTAACTCATGAGAGTTTAGGATCATATATCTATCGCGAAATGCTATGATTCTTACATATAATATTGGAATCTGTTCAGAAGTAATGCGCGAGATCAGGCATCTATTTTTTCTAATTATAACGGAAAGTTAGAAAATGTGAATGTATTAGTTTAAATTTCTTCTTTTATTGGTTTTTGGTTGTCTATCGGAAACTACTTCTCTGTCCGTCTAAAATAGGGATAAGATTGCGTACATCTCACCCTCTACAGACTCCACTTATGGGAATACACTGGGTCTTTGTTGTTGCTGTTGTATTGGTTTTTGGTTGACAAGTCTCTTTATAGATTTATTAAAAATGATAAACCATAATTATGATGAATCTTGCTTTAATTTCACCCTGTTTTTAGGATTCAAATTATATAAACTACTGTCAAAAAAATATTTATACTATCTATATAATTTTCTATTATTACATGTTATTTACTTTATTTTCTAAGTTATAGTATTTTGACGTATCATAAATAGTTACTTATTGTTGCAGGTAACTTTAATCGAATTGTATAAAAAGTTTTATAGTATCAACGCGTCGAAGTTAATTATGATGTGATTATTTTGAAGTTTTAAATGTCTTTTAGAAAGTTGGTTCAATAAAGAATGATATCCCCCTAACACTATATTTGATTGGGCTATTAATATGTAGCATTAACCAAGAACAATCAAGTTATTTCCTCCTGTCCAAAATAAGTAATTTTTTGGTTGTTTTCACACAAATTAAGAAATCTATATTTTAACATTAATTAGCAATGAAATTGATCGTATTAGTCTTTACTATCCCACATAAACACTCATAACACATACTCCAACATTATTTACTCCGCATTCTTAAAATCTGGAAAAAATCACTTATTTTGGACCACAAAAAAAATAAAAAATCACTTATTTTGGACCGAAGAGAGTACTTTCTATTTAGTGTTCGATTCTCATAGTTTTACGGTCTAACAAAAAAAATATGTTTGGACTTAATTATGGATTTCAGTTATATATATTGACAGTGTAATCAAAATTTTATATTACTAGTATAATTTAATTTGTTATAAAATTTCATTTATCATATATTTTAGGCGATCAATTAGTATTACCAAATATAGTACAGATAATTACTTTTTAACCTTTACAATTTAATCTTACTTAAGAGAGTCGAAAATAACATCCACTAACATAATCAATTAAATGAAATTATACACGTATAAAAAAAATTAAAAAATCTTAATGGACCGATGAGAATGACTCACAAGTTGACATAATCCACATGCACATGCAAACTAATGCAAATTAATGGAAAAGTAATTACGCATAGGAAGTAAATCCAACGTCATTTTTGGCTATTTTACAAACGAATATTAGCATATTTTAAGGCTGTTCTTGTCCTTAAGCACTTAAGCCCAGTCATAACTATGGACATGCATGTTACCATCAAATAATAAACATTTGCTTCCAATGCTTTTCTCCTGCAACATTATATGCGATTCATGAACTTTGGTTTAATATAATGCATATCATATGCTAAGTCATGACATTCATTTTATATCGTACGTCAATTCAGTGACGTATCTAGAGTGTAATCTACGAGTTCACGGGAATCTAGTTAGTTTAATTTTTGCCCAAATTTTATATGTAGTAAGAAACTCACTAGGCCAAATACATACGTAGACCTCTAAACTTGGATAATGGATAATGCTAATCTATTATTGTCATATAGTAAATTAGCAAAACTCATGATTAATTCTGGTGCGGACTAAATAACATAAATATTCTTAAAGGTTGAAGCTTACCACTACATTAATACAGCCCCCTGCAAAAGACGGAAATACAATTGAATTGACAAAACACCTGCAAAAGACGGAAATATACTAAAACAACAAATTAAGAATTACAAATTTTGATATCAGCTAGGCTTCAACTCACAATATAAGAACCCTTTGGTTATATATATTGAGCATGAAAGCGGAAAAAATTAAAAATATGGAGGAGGTGGTGATGGAGAAGAAGTTGAAGTTGATTGATAATAGTAAGGGAGTGGCGGTGATGGGGAAGGAGGAGGGGGTGAACTATAGCAGTAAGGTGGTGGAGGAGAAGCTGATAGTTTTTTGTTATAATCATTCTGAGGCAAAGAGGGCACCATGTATTCCTGTTTAGGCATTGAGGGTACTTGTGACGATCCAACCGATCCTCTATTTACTATTTTCCCCGTATCTTTTTCTGCTTATGTGACTTGTTGGGAGGTTTTGTTTTTGGTTTCGGGGTGTTTTGGACACATAGTCCCCAAAACGGAAGCTTAAGTCTTAGGATTTTGACCGTAGTTGGAACTATGTGAAGATAACTCCAGAATGGAGTTTTGTCTGTTCCGTTAGCTCCTTGGGTGATTTTGGACTTAGGAGCGTGTCCGGATTATTTTTTGGAGGCCTGTAGCTGAATTGGGCTTGAAATGGTGAAAGTTGATTTTTTTGGAAAGTTTGACCGGAAGTGTACTTTTTAATATCGGGGTCGGACTCCGATTCTGGAAGTGGGAGTAGGTCCATGAAGTCGAATATGACTTGTGTGAAAAATTTGAGGTCAATCAAACGTGGTTTGATAGGTTTCGGCATCGGTTGTAGAAATTTGAAGTTTCAAAGTTCATTAAGTTTGGGTTGGAGGGTGATTCGTGTTTTTGTTGTTGTTTGATATTTTTTGAGGGCTCGACTAAGGTCACCTGGTGTTTTAGGACTTGTAAGTATGTTTGGTTAAAGTCCCAGGGGGGCCTCGAGTTGATTTCGGGTGGTTAACGGATCAAATTGGACTTGTGAAGTTGTAGATTTTCTGGTGTTTCCAGTTGCTGATTTCCTTCTCCGCGTTCGCGAGGGCAATTCTGTGTTCGCGAAGAGGAACTATAGGCATGAGGGGATTTGTGATTCGCGTTCGCGATGAAGGCCCCCTGTTTGCGAAGCTCTAAGGTATAAAGTCTACGCGTTCGCGATGAGGGTCCCACGTTCGTGTAGAGGAAGCTAGCCAGCTGAGTCTCCAGGCCATTTTGCCTACGCGTTCACGATGTTGGTTATGCGTTCGCGTAGGGTTGAGCTGAGTAACCTTCGCATTCGTCATTAGGCCATCGCGTTCGCAATGAAGGATTTTAGACTCAAGCAATATTGTACTTCGCGAACGCGAGGGTTCTTCCGGGTTCACGAAGAAGGGATGCCTGGGCAGAATATAAAATCTCAAAATCGAGGTTAGGACATTTTTATCAAAACTTGAGATAGAGAGCTCGTATTTGGATGAAACTTTAGGGGATCTTCAGAGGAAGCTATTGGGTAATGATTCTTGACACATTTATGGTTATATTCCATTAATCTATAGTTGATTCCATCCTTTAATTTCAGATTTGGGTTGAAAATTTTGGGGAAATGGAAAAAGTTCTTCAACCAAAATTTTTAGTTTTGATTGGGTTATTGATATCGGATTTGTATTTGGCCTAGTGAGTTTGTATTTGGCCTCGTGAGTGAATGTTCATATTTTGAGACTTTTACCCGATTCCGAGATGTGGCCCCAGATCGACTTTTTGGGCGATTTTCTAATTTCTTGCTTAAGCCTTGATTTCATTAATTAGATATGTTTCCTATAGCTATATTTATGGTATGTAATTGCTTTTGGCTAGATTTGGGCCATTCGGAGTCGAAAAATCGTGGAAAAGGCATTCTTACTGATTGATTGAGTTTGGTTCGTGGTAAGTGGCTTGCCTAACCTTGGGGGGAGGGGGGAGTCCCCCTTAGGATTTGGTATTGTTGTTATACTTCTGTGATAAGTGAGCGTCGTGTACGCGAGGCGACGAGTGCGTACACGGGCTATTTGTTGTAAAATTTGATTTTCATTGAGTAATAACCTTTTTCATCTTAATTGAGTTACACCAGCATATGTAGTGACCCTGTTTAGCCTAATTTCACATGTCTACTTGTCTTAACTACTTATTTGGACTCTGTGCAGCATGCTTAGTCGATTTCCTGTTATTCCCTTATATATATAAGTCTTAACTGTAGATTTCTTACTGTTAATTGCTATACTCATCGGTTTCGATCTGCGTGTTTACTTTTGAGACAACGAGGCGGTACCTCGGGAGACCCCCTACACATTTACTTTTGAGACTACGAGGCAGTATCTCGGGAGATCCCCCAGCACATTTACTTTTGAGACTACGAGGCGGTACCTCGAGAGCTCTCCATGCACATTTACTTTTGAGACTACGAGGCACTAACTCGAGAGATCTCATTGCATATTTACTTTGGGACTACGAGACAGTATCTCAGGAGATCCTCTACTGCTATTTATTCGTCATAGTAGGGGCTCTGTGAGTCGCCCCGTTCATTCAGCTCTTCCAGCCACCGGTGGTGTTCCGGCCCCTTCTAGGACCTAGGAGCCTTATTATGCACCGCCAGTATCTAGTGCACCTCCTGCATGGGGTTCTTTTAGCGGTCAGTACAGCAGACCTAGCCCGAGCTAGTTAGAGCAGCCACACCCTCCGAGAGCTTGTTTTGAGTGTGGCGACACTCACCATATGGTGAGGGATTGCCCCAGACTTAAGAGGGGTGCACCTCCACAGACTTCTCAGGCAATGCGTGCTCCACCGGGTTCTCAGGCTATGACTACAGCACCAGCTACCGCCCTACCTGCTCAATCAGCTCGAGGTGGAGGTCTGGGAGGTCAAGGTCAACCTAGAGGGGAGGCAGGCCAAATATTATGCTCTTCCCGCTCGTATAGAGGCAGTTGCTTCTAACTCTGTGATTACAGGTATTGTTCCGGTCTATCATAGAGATGCATCGATTTTATTTGATCCAGGCTCCACTTATTCCTATGTGTCATCTTAGTTTCCTCTATATTTGGGCGTATCTCATGATTCCTTGAGTACTCCTGTTTATGTGTTTACACCTGTGGGAGATTTTATTGTTGTTAACCGTGTGTATCGGTCGTGTTTGGTTGTTCTTAGTGTCTTTGAACCAGAACCGACTTATTATTGCTTAGTATGTAGACTTTAATATTATTTTATGTATGGACTATTTATCGCCCCATTATGCTATTCTTGATTGTCACGCCAAGACTGTGACGCTGGCTATGCCAAGATTATCGCTATTAGAATGGAGAGAAGTACCTTAGAGTATACTCCCCGCAGAGTTATTTGATTTCTTAAAGCTCAATGAATGGTTGAGAAGGGGTGTGACGCGTATCTAGCTTATGTGAGAGATATCAGTTTTGATACCCCAACAGTTGAGTCAGTCCCACTAGTGAGCGATTTTCCAGATGTATTTCCAGTTGATCTTTCGGGTATGCTACCCCACATAGATATTGACTTTGGCATTGATTTATTGATGGGCACTCAGCCCATCTCTATTCCTCCATATCGTATCGCTCTTCCTGGGTAGAAGGAGTTGAAGGAGAAGTTACAGGAGTTACTTGATAAGGTCTTCATTTGGCCCAGTGTGTCACCTTGAGGTGCTCCAGTCTTGTTTGTGAAAAAAATGATGGTTATATGCGTATGTGCATTGATTATCGCCAGTTGAAAAAAGTTACAATGAAGAACAAATATCCATTGCCTTGTATTGATGACCTATTTGATCAGTTACAGGGTGCCAGGGTGATTTCAAAGATTGACTTACGTTCAGGCTATCATTAGTTGAAGATTCGGGAGCCAGATATCCTGAAGACTCATTTCATGACTCGGTATAGTCACTACGAGTTCCTTGTGATGTCATTTGGGCTGACCAATGCCCCAACAACATTTATGCACTTGATGCACAGTGTGTTATGGCCCTATATTGACTCTTTCGTCATCGTATTCATTGACGACATTGTGGTGTTTTCTCAGACTCAGGAGGATCATGAGCAACACCTGAGTACTGTGCTCCAGACCTTGAAACAAAAGAAGTTATATGCAATTTTTCAAAGTGCGAGTTTTGGATAGACTCAGTGGAATTCTTGGGTCATGTAGTATCGAGTAATGGGATCAAGGTGGATTCAAAGAAGGTTGAAGAAGTGCAGAGTTGGCCCAGACCGTCTTCAGCTACGGAGATCCGGATTTTTCTTGATTTGGCGCAGTATTACCGTCGATTTGTAGAGGGTTTGTCATCTATTGCAGCACCTATGACCAGGCTGACCTAGAAGGGTGCTCCGTTTAGGTGGACAGATGATTGTGAGGAAAGCTTTCAGAAGCTCAAGACAGCTTTGACCACAACCCCAGTATTGGTATTGCATATAGGTTCAGGATCTTATACTGTATATTGTGATGTGTCACGTATTTGTCTCGATGCGGTATTGATGCAGGACGTTAGGGTGATTTCCTACGCGTCGAGACAGCTGAAGGTGCATGAAAATAACTATCTTGTCCACGACCTTGAGTTAGCAGCTATTTTTCATGCCTTGAAGATTTGGCGGCACTCTTTGTACGGTGTCCCTTGTGAGATCTACACCGATCACCGTAGTTTGAAGCACATGTTCAAACAGAAGGATCTTAACTTGCGTCAGCGAAGGTGGTTGGAGATGCTTAAGGATTAGAATTTGTACCATCCCGGGAAGGCCAATGTGGTGGCCGATGCCTTGATTCGTCGAGCGTAGAGTATGGTGGAGCTTAGCATATCCACTAGCAGCAGAGAGGCCATTGGTGTTGGATGTTCAGGACTTAGCCAACCAGTTTGTTAGATTGGATATTTCTGAGCCGAGTCGAGTGTTGGCTTGTGTGGTCTCTTGGTCTTCTCTTTATGATCGTATCAGGGAGCGTCTGTATGACGACCCTCATCTGCTTCTCCTTAAGGACACGCTTCAGCACTGTGATGCGAAGGAGGTCACTATTGGAGAGGATGAGCATTGCGGATGCAAGGCACGCTATGTGTGCCCAATGTAGACGGTTGCGTGAGTTGATTCTCCAGGAGGCTCACAATTCGCGGTACTTCATTCATACGGGTACCGCAAAGATGTACCAAGACTTGAGGCAGCGTTACTGGTGGAGGAGAATGAAGAAGGATATAGTGGAATATGTAGCTCGGTGTCTCAATTGTCAACAGGTAAAATATGAGTATCAACGACCAGGTGGATTGCTTCAGAAGTTAGAGATTCCGGAGTGGAAATGGGAGCGGATCACTATGGATTTCGTTGTTGGGCTTCTACGGACTCAGCACAAGTTTGATGCAGTTTGGGTGATTATGGATAGGCTGACCAAGTCAGCTCATTTCATTCCTGTGATGACTACCTATTCTTTCGAGCAATTGGCTCGAGTTATATCTGCGAGATCATCAGGGCTTCATGGCGTACCGGTATTTATCATCTCTGACCAGGGTACGCACTTTACATCACGGTTCTTCAGGGTCGTACAACATGAGTTGGGTACTCGAGTGGAGTTGAGCACAACATTTCACCTTTAGACAGACGGACAGTGCGAGCGCACTATTAAGATACTAGAGGGTATGCTTGATCGGCTCTCGCCCAGATTACTATTAAAGTAAGAAGATGAGGGTTGGTACAGCTTTTACCCGAAAGGTCGGGATCGAATCCTCAGAGAGTTATGATTTGGAGTGAGTTTCTAAGTGATATAGCAATGGTTCGTGTTCTTGGTTACACTTTTCATCATTAGTGGTTTTGTACTATAACTATGATTTATATTAATAATGATTGCAATTGAACTACGAATATCTTTTTAGGTTGTTTTCTAATTCGATAAAGGCACTAGGGTTATGACTTCTACCTAGGCGAGTAATTAACGGATTCTAATACCTAAGGCAAAGATGTCATTCAGGGAGTTTATGATATAGCCAAATACTCCAAAGTTACCCACTCTATACCTCTCGGTAGTTTGAGTGGCTATGCCAAATTGCCTTTCTCAAGGTCAATTGGGTGTCAAATGTGCACAAGCAATATGGGCTCAAGTAGGGTTTTACTCTTTCGAGGTTTAACCCGTTAATTGGGACTATCAATTCTCATGATTTCATCACAATTCCTTGTTGGGTTAATTTTCTAGACTCAAGTCCTCTTTCTCAAGAAGGACCCAAGTCAATTGAACACTAATTAGTATTTTCAACCTCTAATCTTAACAATGAAACCATAAATCAACCCAAATATCCATCACCCATTAACATCTAAGCCCTAATTTAGAGAACCCATGAATTACCTACACTAGGGTTGAGCCACAACCCTAGCTAATGGATTTAGTTACTCATAATCAATGAAGAAATCACAGAAATAGATGAAGCAAAACCCATGTAATTAATTTATAAGCTAAAATATGAAGATTCAATGTTAAAATGAAGCTAAAATTGCAACAAAAGATTAAAAGAGACTATTCACGAGCTGTTCGCTACTGCTGATGCCAAGCGTGACCTAAAAAAAATGCAAAAGAAGCTATTTATACCCAACCAAAAATTCCGGACAAAAATACCCCTGAGGGGTTACCGCGGACCGCGAAGAATCTTGGCCTCATGGATTGGGTCTCTGAAACTTCTTGACCGCGGTCCGCGGTACCCTTAACTTTCAAAAAGAGTCCTCTGAATCTCATCACCGCGGCCCGCGAAGAATGGACCGCGGCCGCGGTGGACTTTAGCCTTCAAAACACCTCTCTGAACTTCACCATCGCGGGCCGCGAAGATTGGACCGCGACCGCGGTGGACTTGGCCTTGAAATGGCTTCTCTTAACTTTACCACCGCGGACCGCGAAGATTGGACCGTGGCCGCGGTGGTCACTTGAGGTAGCCCTTTTGTTGTTCTTGGTATTTGTGCAAGATTCACTCCTTTTTTTAGCAGATGTTTGACTGTTTGTCACCCTTTTTGGCTCAATCCTTGCAACAAGCATAACATGTCAGATTTTTGGGCTATTTTATGTACAAATGTATTCAAAACTTAATCAGTTTAGAGCATAAAACAAGGTAAAATCCCTAGTCATCAAATCCCCCAAACTTAAACTTTTTCTTGTCCTCAAGCAATCAAAACAAGCCCCACCCCTCTTTGAGTAGTTTCAAGAAAATTCGGTTGTCCTAAGGTAACATCCTCTAGCATCAATTGGTACCAACAATTGTCCTCAATGCAAATGAATCATTAACAACATTTGACCCTTTTAAAACCATGGATTTAAGTGCGACACAAGAGCATCAAGAGTTGACTCGACTCATCAATGAAACTCTTACTATCACTTTGGTCATTGTGGAACCCAAACTCATACTCCTCTACTCTCCCTAAGCAAACCTCACTTTAGAATTGTAACGCTCAGAACGAGGATAATGGGGAGTTCACTCATCTCTCTCAAAGGAAAGACTCAAGTCCGGCTCAAAGTACCATAGGCTTGCCCCTTATGTGAGTCACCACTAATGTAAGTTTCATTCAACTCAAGATCATATAGGGATTTAGTGGGTACATGATGAAGGCTTTTGGTTAAAGGTAGGAAATATTTGGTCAAAGTGAGTTCAATCTTCCCTTAAGCACTTCATTTGTTTCACATTCTTTGACTCTTTGAGTCAATTGGCTCTTTCTGAAGGGTTGGAGAGACATATTGTCACACCTTTTTGTTCTTTCAAATCAATTTTTCTCCTTTCTAGGCATTCCACACCTTTAATCACATTTCTTTCATTGATTCCCTTTATTTCTTTCACTTTGTTCATTCTTTTTGGCTTTTTGATTTTCTTTTCTTTTCTTTCTTTTTCATTGCCTTTCCTTTTCTTTCTTTTGTACCTTATTTTTCAGTTTGTTGCAATTTCTCGTCTCTCCCCCAAACTAATGCTTTTGCCTTGTGTTAAGGAAAGATTTGGGTGCCAAGAGAGGGTTAAAATGGGTAAAGACTTGTAACATGGTTTGAAAGAAAAAAGTCTAAGGCTCAAAAGGGTTGACTAGGGAAATTTTCGCTGGTAGGCTATGGAAATGTTCAATTCACTATTTGGATCAAGGAGAGCCTATAATCACCTCTTAAGTCAAACTTCACTTATGATTTCGCCTAGACAAACATTCAGGGCAAGTTCTAGACTAATGGCACGGGACTTGGACTTGCAATTCAAAACCTCACCACTCAAGCTATGGGATTGCTAAAGACACAGAGTCGGGGGCCCACAACGACCTCAGTTATGCTTTGAGCAACACAAGGGTCCCGAAAAACCATGATGATGATCGGCCAACGCCAGAGTCTCAAGATCACAATTTTCACCATCCTAAACACAACGATTTGTTTTTTTTACCATGGGATCAAAGGTGTCACACCATCCATCCTCGGGAAGAGCCACCTGGTTCACACAAATTCCACCTTTGTAAAGAACCGTGGCATTAAGAAAACCAAAGGATTGTTGCACGCGAAAAATTCAAAAACAAGAAGCTATGAAAGAAAAATAAGAAGCTATAAAAAGGAAAAATTCGAAAAGTAAAATGCGTAATATAGAATGAATATGTACATGAGGGGATTTAGTCGAATATACATAAGGGGATGAATATATATACATTGGAAAGTAACTTTATGTACAGACCAAAAGTGAAAAATACTAGAAATACTGAAATAGTAAAGTTATTTACATACCCAAAATCAAAATAAAGCATAATAAAAAGAAAATATTATTTGAATTATACAGTCATCCATCAAAGTTAATCAAAATAGGGCCACTCCCCCAACTAAAAGCTAGCATTGTCCTCAATGCTATCTAGCAAAATAAGCTCAAAAATTGTAAGGAGAAAGAGAGTAAAGAAAAAACTCCTTATTGGCCATCTGCCTGTGTGGGGTCCTCAGCATGGGTCCCGGGGTCTGTGGCCTGTGGGGGAACCTGGGACTGGTCTCCAGAGCCCTGTGCCTCTGGCTGGACCTGCACCTCCTCTGCAGTCTGGGTCTGTGTTGGTGGGTCTGCCAACTCTAACTGAATACCCTCTGTACGGGGCAGCACCCTCCTCCTCTTTGCTGGTCTCTCAACCTCTGGATCCTGCTCAGGCTGGGTAGCCGGTTCCTAAAGTAACAGGTCTAAAGGCAGGTGATCCTTCTTCAGCTTGTCCACCTCCTTCCTCATCTCCTTCACCGACTCCTTTGATGCACGGGTCTTCTTGAGCCTCTTGGTCTCCTTTGTAAGCTCTTTTAATGCCTTCCCGTGGGAGTCAACAGCATCCAAAATCTTATTCTGGTTGTCAAGGATTTTTTTCTGGTTGGCCAGAAGTTCTCTGAGGGAGTCCTCAACTGAATGGGGTACCTGTGGTGGAAGAGGAGCAGCATGGGCTGCCACAGATGTAGAAAGTAAAGACATCTTATAAGTAGATGTCTGCATCATGTTGTTGATACTGGCAAGTGACTGGCTCAATCTGTGGGCAGTCAGAGGATATGCCCGGGATGCAGGAATGCTTGGATCAGCTGAAGTGGAGGGACCTGGAGCACTCTCTAGAATGGCTGACTCGGGTTGAGACGATCCCACTACAGCCAATGGCTCTTCAGAATGGCCAGTGGAAGCAACAGACTTACCCTTGAACTTCTTGCTCTTTGGGTTGTCATCACTCTGAAGATCGTACCAAGAGAACGGAGCTTTGGGCTTCAATTTCGTGTCAAAATTCCTCTTGTCTGCTCCTTGGTCCTCAAAGTACATGGTCAGGAAGTTGGGGAAAGGGTAAGCTCTATCACCTTCATTTACCACCCGGGTGATGACGGTGGACATGACATTCCCGACATTAATCGGGTACCCCGCCATAATAGAAGCAATCAATATATCCCGCCGGAGAGGAATAGAGTTTTAGTGGAAGGTTGGGTCAAGCCTGTTGTACACGAACGTCTCCCAGTCGTTAGCCTCAAAATTCAACGTTCTCCTGAGAATGGTCTTTCCTGCCTGCAACCAATCCGGGGTTTCACCCGGGATAGCCAAATGTTCCGCAAGCCAATGACGGGCCTCGTCACCCGCATCAAACTTCTCTCTGTATTGTGTGTCATCTTCCTCATCAAACTCTAGATAAGCATTCAATGCTGCCCCATCAAAAGGTACCATGAGATTCCTCACCATGGTTGCCTTGGAGTCTTTCTTTAGTAAAGACAAGTTTGTGTAAAACTCCTTGACAAGGTGTTCATTGGCATCCGGCAGGTAGCAAGAGAAGTAGTACCAACCCTTTCTCTCCCTGAATTGTCTCTTCACATTTGGGTTGAGTGGCAATAGATCTTTGGTGGTGAACCTGCGCTCCATTATCAATTTCCTTTCCGACCACCACTCCCGGAATCTATGAAAAGCTGCCTCACTGACAAATATATCTTGCCACACCACCGGGTTTCTTGTTCTCTCCACTCCCCCAACTTGGGGTTCACCCCCTATTTGGGGTTCATCTACAGATGCTTCATCTCCGGAATGTTCACCAGACAGGGAAGTTGTGGGTGAAGTGGAGTCTGTGTGGCCACTCCCTACTGCTAAGCCTTCAGACGACTCAGAATTGGCTGGTGCTGGAGCAGGGGCGGGGGGAGAGTCAGAGGTTTCATTTGTCAACTTAAACCTTCCGGGTAGTCTTCTATGTATTCTGGTATTGATTCTGAAGAGGCTTCGGAAGGTACATAATCACTCTCCGAATGGGAGGCAGCTTTGTCTAGTGTCCGGATTATTTTCCTGGTGCTTTTTATAGCTTCCCGGACCTTTGGGGCAAGTTTTATCATTCCCTTGCCTCGCCCTCGGTATGACTCTCCCTTGACACCAGGTTTACGGACACTACCTCATGATTGGACCATTCTCTGCAAGTTCAAATCATGTAAACATTGTTAGTACCCAAGCAGTGGATAGAAAAGAGATACACAGATCAGTTGCAAAAGACACAGTTGAGTTGCAGAAGTGGGACCGCGAACCGCGTAAAAGCGACCACGGTCCGCAGTGAAGAGGTTAGGGAAGAAAGGCCTATCTGAAGTTTGGCACTGCGGACCGCGAAAAAGCGACTACGGTTCGCACTCGGGCATCGCGGTTCGCGGAGAAGTGGGGTTCAGACTACCCACTTCTCTGAAGGTAAGCACCGCGGTCCGCGTAAAATTGACCGCGGTCCGCGGTCATCAAAATCAAATGGGACTGATAATTCAACCACCGCCCGCGAAAAATCGACTCTGGCCCGCGAAAATTCAACCGCGGACCGCGGTTCTACCAAAAATCTAGGGTTTAAGTTTTTCAGTTAATTTCAAGTTCAAATGCACATTTGTTAAAACCCTACGTGTTTAATCAGTGAAATTGACTACAAAGGGTCTAAAATGAGCATTATGAACAAACCCTAACTTTGTTAATGGCTTAAAGAAGAGAAAGGGTGAAAAAGATAAGAAAATCTACCAAATAATCAAGAAAATAATCAAATTAAGAAGTTAATGAATCATAATTACACTTACTAGATGTTGGGATGAAGAGTAGATGAATGAAATGCACACTTGGAAGTAAGAAGCTTGAGACACAGTTAAAATTCACTTTGGAGAGTTAAAGTGTGTAAAGTGTAAAATGAGTCCCTTAAGGTCTATTTATAGAAGGGACCTGGGGACCTACTAGACTTACCTACCGCGGACCGCGAAAAAGCGACCGCGGTCCGCGGTCATTCAATGTTCCTGGGCAATTGGTCAGATGGTCATCGCGGACCGCAAAAATGCAACCGCGGTCTGCGGAAGAAACTTCAGAGATACAGGGACTTTTGCTAGGACTCCGCGGACCGCGAAATGAGGACCGCGGCCGTGAAGCAAACTTCAGAGAGTAGTTTTCTTAAGGGACGGCACCGCGTACCGCGAAAAGAGGACCACGGTCACGGTGCAAACTTCAGAGAGCAGTAAATCCAACACTTAGCTTTTTGCCCTGCATCAAAATAAGCCTACAACATCCCAAAACCAGTTAGTGCAAAAATGAGTCCTATACTACCAAGAAAATCAAAGAAAAACAAAAATAAAGACACATGGGTTGCCTCCCAAGAAGCGCCTGATTTAACGTCGCGGCACGACGCATGTTACCAAGTTCATTTGAGATGGAGAAGTGCCACTACATGGTTGTCATCAATTTTTCCCAGGTAGTGCTTGACCATGTGCCCATTTACTCTGAAAATTTCCCCACTTCTGTTCTTTAGATCAAGAGCACCAAACGGAGTTACAAACACAACTTCAAAAGGTCCGCTCCACTTTGACTTAAGTTTTCCCGGAAATAGACGTAACCGAGAATTGAACAAGAGAACCAAGTCACCTACTTTGAACTCCTTGCCACGAGCATACTTATCATTAAGGTACTTCATTTTGTCCTTGTACAAGGACGAACTGGAGTAGGCATGGAATCTGAATTCGTCAAGTTCATTAAGTTGTTCCACACGAAGATTGGCTGCCACATCCCATTAAAGATTCAACTTCCTCAAGGCCCACATGTCCTTGTGCTCTAACTCAACCGGTAGATGGAAAGATTTCCCAAACACCAATCGGTACGGAGACATACCGATCGGGGCCTTGTAGGCAGTTCTATAAGCCCATAGAGCGTCATCCAACTTCTTTGACCAATCGGTCCTATTTGCATAGACCGTTTTTGACAATATGCTCTTTATTTCCATGTTGGAGACTTCAACTTGGCCACTCACCTGGGGATGGTAGGGGGTGATAACTTTGTGATTTACACCATACTTTGAAAGCAAGGTGTCAAAGGATTTATTACATAAATGCGACCCCCTATCACTAATGACTGCACGAGGCGTGCCAAACCTTGTAAAATGCTTTTCTTGAGAAATGCCACAACACTCCGGGCCTCATTGTTGGATAGAGCCACTGCTTCAACCCATTTAGATACATAATCCACCGCCATGAGAATGTATGTGTTCCCACAAGATCTAACAAACGGGCCCATGAAATCGATACCCCACACATAAAAAATATCCACTTCGAGAATAGTATTGAGAGGCATCTCATCTTTCTTTGAAATTCCTCCGGCCCTCTGACACTCATCACATCTCTTTACTAAGTCACTGACATCTTTATACAAATAGGGCAAAAAGAAACCACAACTCAACACCTTTGAAGCAGTTCTTGCCCCTCCATGATGACCACCATATGGTGAGGAGTGGCAAGACTCAAGAATCGACCGTTGTTCTTCTTCCGGTACACATCGCCGGATGACCCCATCAGTGCAAATCTTGAATAAATATGGCTCATCCCAATAGAAGTACATGCTATCCCTCCTAAGCTTCTTCCTTTGGTTAGAAGAGAGCTCACAAGGGACAACACCCTTGACAAGATAGTTGGCAATGTCGACAAACCATGGCATTTCTTGCATTGACACCAAAAGAAGTTGCTCATCGTGGAAACTGTCATTAATCTCAGGACCATCACAAGGTCGACCTTGCTCCTCCAATCGAGAAAGATGGTCGGCCACTTGGTTTTCGCTCCCTTTTCTATCGACAATTTTCAAGTCGAACTCTTGAAGCAACAATACCCAACGCATGAGTCTCGCTTTGGAATCCTTTTTGGTCATGAGGTACCGAAGTGCCGCATGGTCAATGTGAACTATGACCTTGGCACCCATCAAATAAGGAATAAATTTCTCCATAGCAAAGACTATTGCCAAAAGCTCCTTCTCCGTGACGGTGTAATTCATTTGGGCCGAGTTCATAGTTTTGCTAGCATAATAAATAGGGTGGAAGATCTTGTTCACCCTTTGGCCCAACACCGCCCCCACAGCTACATCACTCGAGTCACACATAAGCTCAAAAGAAGAGCTCCAATCCGGCACCGTGATGATAGGAGTTGTGGTAAGCTTGTGCTTCAACAATTCAAAGGCACTCATGCAATTCTCATCAAAATGAAATTTGGCATCTTTCTCAAGCAATTTGCACAAAGGATTGACCACCTTAGAGAAGTCTTTAATTAAACGTCGATAGAACCCGACGTGCCCAAGGAAGATCCGGACTCCCCTAACCGAAGTTGGTGGTGGTAACTTAGAAATCACCTCAATTTTTGCTTTGTCCACTTCAATACCGTTCCTCGAGATTTTGTGACCCAACACTATACCTTCTTCCACCATAAAGTGGCACTTTTCCCAGTTCAACACCAAGTTGGTTTCTTCACAGCGAGCAAGGACTTTGTCAAGATTACTCAAACACTCATCGAAGGAATCCCCAACTACACTGAAGTCATCCATAAACACCTCGAGGAAATCTTTAACCATATCTGTAAAAATCGCCATCTGCACCGTTGAAAAGTGGCGGGTGCATTGCAAAGTCCAAAAGGCATACGGGCGAAGGCAAAGGTACCATACGGATATGTGAAAGTGGTCTTCTTTTGATCCTCCGGGGCAATCAAAATCTGATTATAGCCTGAATACCCATCCAGAAAATAGTAAAAATCCCGACCCGCAAGCCTATCTAACATTTGATCCAAGAATGGAAAGGGAAAATGGTTCTTGCGGATCACTTTGTTGAGCTTGCGGTAGTCCATACACACCCGCTATCCGGTAACAGTTCTTGTAGGAATGAACTCATTTTTGTCATTTTGGACCACCGTCATTCCACCCTTTTTCGGAATGCATTGGACCGGAGAAGTCCAAGCGCTATCCGAAATTGGATAGACAACCCCCGCATCGAGCCATTTTATGATCTCTTTCTTCACCACCTCTTGCATTGCCTCGTTGAGCCTCCTTTGATGTTCTACGGAGGGCTTTTCTCCATCCTCCAAGATGATTTTTTGCATGCAAAAGGCGGGGCTAATACCCCGAATGTCCGCAAGAGTCCATACTATTGCTTTATTTCTCCTCCTTAGCACATTTAAAGTTGAGTCTACCTGCACTTGGGTTAGGTAAGAGGAAATAATGAAATGCAAAGTACGTGATGGACCAAGATATTCATACCTGAGGTGGGAGGGTAGTGGCTTCAACTCCAAAGTCGGGGGCTCTTCAATTGAAGGCTTTGTTGGTGGAGTCTTCCGGTTCTCCAAGTCCAATGATAGCTTTCTGGGACCATAGGAGTAAGAACACATTCCTTGAAGGGCATTGGTACTTTCAAGAAATCCATCTACCACGGTGTCCTCGTGGTCCAATAAGGCAACCTCCACTGGATCATCAACATGGATCATAGAGCTTGCATCATCAATAATAACCTCAGTCACGAGGTCCATAAAAGAGCATACTTTTGTACTGTTGGGATGCTTCATCGACTTACACGCATGGAATACAACCTTCCCATTGCCCACTCGGAAAGTGAGCTCCCCAGCTTCAACATCAACCAAGGATTTCCCCGTGGCAAGGAAGGGCCTTCCCAAAATAATGGGGACCTCAAAATCCACTTCCCAATCCAGAATGACAAAGTCCGCGGGCAAAATAAATTTGTCAACCCGCACCAACACATCATCAATTATCCCTAGTGGCCTCTTCATCAACCTATCCGCCATTTGCAAATGCATTAAGGTCGCCCTAGGTTGCCCGATTCCCAATGTTTTAAATACTGAGTATGGCATCAAGTTATTACTCGCCCCAAGGTCACACAAGACTTTGGCAAAATCCGCACTCCCGATTGTGCAAGGAATGGTAAAAGCTCTCGGGTCTTTAAGCTTGGGTGCCATTGAATGTACTATAGCACTCACTTAGTGAGTCATCTTGATGGTCTCACACTCCATAGACCATTTTTTAGTGACTAAGTCCTTCATGAACGTAGCGTACCCGGGCATTTTTTCCAAGGCTTCAACCAACGGGACATTGATGGAAAGATTCTTCATCATATCAATAAACTTCTTGAACTGATTCCCTTGCTTTTGTTTGGACAACCGTTGAGGGTAAGGAGGAGGGGGCCTAGGCAATGGTGCCTTGGCTTGTGGGACCACCGGTTCCGGCATATCAATCACGTGTTCCCTAGACGGGTTCACGTCCCTTTGCAAGTCCTCCCCATTATCATGTATATCAATTCTCACCTCACTTGTAGTTGGCTCTTCCACCACTTGCTCATTTTCAATTGGTAATTCATCATGGGGAATTTCATCATCATCAACAACAATTTGCCTTTGCCTAGAAGTACTTGCTTCACCACCTTTTCCACTTCTCGTGGTCACCGCCATGGCGTGACCGGTATTATTATTGTTCCCACCCTTGGGGTTCACCACTGTATCACTCGGTAGTGCACCCATTGGGCGTGTGTTTAAGGCATGAGAAATATGGCTCATTTGTACTTCAAGGTTCCTAATGGAGGTATTGTGAGAGGCCAACTGAGCATCAGAGCTCGCATTTCGCTCCATCGTCTGCTTGAACATGTTTTCAATTCTTCCCATATCATTTCTCGATGAGCTTTGTCCTTGAGATTGGTACGGGGGTGGATTGCTTTGTTGTTGGTACATCGGGGGCCTTTGAAAGCCCGACCCCTGGTTACTATTTCCACCCCAGTTGTTGTTGTTGTTGTTACCTCCACTCCAATTGTCTTCATTGTTGTTCCCCCACTGTCGATCATTGTTGTTCCCCCAGTTTCGAGCATTGTTGTTATTGTTCCAATTTCTTTGTCTTTGATTACCCCAACTTTGATTGTTGCCTTGGCTTCTCCAATTTTGATTGTTGCTTTGACTGTTTCCTTGACCTTGGTAGTTATTGGCATACATCACATCCTCTTCTTGGTCATAATATTCCTCTTCTTGGCTATATCTGCTTGGCCCTTGGTCACCCTGATCATTGTTGCTTTGCTTAGAATTTCCCCGAGGTCTTCTTTGGTTCACTCCCTCCATAGAATTCACTTGCTTAGGCCTTTGTAATTGTTGAAGCTGGGCCTTTGCAAGTTGGTTCATAGTGGTCGTGAGCTCGGCAATTGCTTGCCCCTATTCTTGAAGTTCTTTGTGAAGACTATTGACACTGGTCTCACCCTAAGGTACGTTTGCTCTACTTTGCCAAGCTGACGATGTGTCAGCCATCTCATCTAGTATCTCACATGCCTCAGGGTAACTCGATTTCATGAAATTTCCACCGGCAAAGTAATTGACCACACATTGATTGACAATGTTTATCCCTCGGTAGAAAGTCTGCTGGATCATGGCTTCAGTCATGTCATTGTTTGGACATTCCTTAACCATGGTCCGGTATCTCTCCCATATCTCATGCAAAGGCTCGTTGAGTTCTTGCTTAAAGGCCAAGATTTCATCTTTGAGCGTCGCCATATGACTTGGAGAGAAGAATTTAGCAATGAATTTGTCCGCGAGCTCATCCCAAGTAGATATTGAGTGGTTGGGAAGCCGCTCGATCCAGTCAAGAGCCTTCCCTCAAAGAGAGAAGGGGAATAATCGAAGTCTCAATGCATCCTCTGAGACATTTGTCTGCTTACTACCCCAGCAGGTATCCACGAAGCCCTTTAGATATTTATAAGCATTCTGGCGCGCAGCTCCGGTGAAATAACCCCTCTGCTCCAAAAGTGTAAGCATCACATTATTTATCTAAAAATTTCCCGCTCAAATCCTTGGCGGGACAATGGCACTAGCATACCCCTCATTTGGAAGAACCCGAGGGGCAGCTCTAGCAGCTGGAGGCGGAGGAGGATCTTGATTGTCCTCATTAATAATGGCCGGTCGTTCTCTTCTGGGAGGAGGTACTTGGTTTATTTCCTCTTCTTGGTTGTCATATACCTCATCCACAATGTTTCCCAAAGGATCCACCATGAGAACTGAAATGATTCAACACACACTTTAATATAAAAAGGAAAGAAAAACACTTAACACTACTATTCACGTAGATAATCAACACCGTATAACCCCCCGGAAACGGCGCCAAAACGTGATCGGCTCTCACCTACACTACTATTAAAGTAGGAAGATGAGGGTCGGTGCAACTTTTACCTGAAAGGTCGGGATCGAATCCTCATGGAGTTATGATTTGGAGTGAGTTTCTAAGTGATTTAGCAATGGTCCGTGTTCTTGATTACACTTTTCATCATTAATGGTTTTGTACTATAACTATGATTTTATACTAATAATGATTGCAATTGAACTACGAATATCTTTTTAGGTTGTTTTCTAATTGGATAAAGGCACTAGGGTTATGACTTCTACCTAGGCGAGTAATTAGCGGATTCTAATACCTAAGGCAAAGATGTCATTCGGGGAGTTTATGATACAGCCAAATGCTCCAAAGTTACCCACTCTATACCTCTCGGTAGTTTGAGTGGCTATGCCTAATTGCCTTTCTCAAGGTCAATTGGGTGTCAAATGTGCACAAACAATATGGGCTCAAGTAGGGTTTTACTCTTTCAAGGTTTAACCCGTTAATTGGGACTATCAATTCTCGTGATTTCATCCAAATTCCTTGATGGTTTGATTTTCTAGACTCAAGTCCTCTTTCTCAAGAAAGACCCAAGTCAATTGAACACCAATTAGTGTTTGCAACCACTAATCTTAACAATGAAACCATAAATCAACCCAAATATCCATCACCCATAAACATCTAAGCCCTAATTTAGAGACCCCATGAATTACCCACACTAGGGTTGAGCCACAACCCTAGCTAATGGGTTTAGCTACTCATAATCAATGAAGAAATCACAGAAATAGATGAAGCAAAACCCATGTAATTAATTTATAAGCTAAAATATGAAGATTCAATGTTAAAATAAAGCTAAAATTGCAACAAAAGATTAAAAGAGACTATTCACGAGTTGATCACTACTGCTGAAGCCAAGCGTGACCTAAAAAAAATACAAAAGAAGTTATTTATATCCAGCCGAAAATTCCGGACAAAACTACCCCTAGGGGTTACCGCGGTCCGCGGTGGACTTCTTGGCCTCATGGATTGGGTCTCTGAAACTTCTTGACCGCGGTACCCTTAACCTTCAAAAAGAGTCCTCTGAATCTCATCACCGCGGCCCGCGAAGAATGGACAGCGACCGCGGTGGACTTTAGCCTTCAAAACACCTCTCTGAACTTCACCACCGCGGGTCGCGGTGGACTTGTCCTTGAAATGGCTTCTCTGAACTTTACCATCGCGGACCGCGAAGATTGGACCGCGGCCGCGGTGGTCACTTGAGGTAGACCTTTTGTTGTTCTTGGTAATTGTGCAAGATTCACTCCTTTTTTTTTCCAGAAGATGTTTGACTATTTGTCACCCCCTTTGGCTCAATCCCTGCAACAAGAACAACATGTCAGCTTTTTGGGCTATTTTATGTACAAGTGTATTCAAAACTTAAGCAGTTTAGAGCATAAAACAAGGTAAAATCCCTAGTCATCAATTCTTCGTGCGTGTGTGATGGAGTTTGGGGATTATTGGGATAAGTTCTTTCCACTTGCGGAGTTTTCCAATAACAACATTTATCAGGCGAGCATTCAGATGGCACCTAGGCTATTGGGTACATAATTGGTTCAGGATGCTTTGGAGAAGGTAAGGTGATTCAGGACCGACTTCGAACAACTCAGTCCAGACAGAAGAGTTATGCGGCCCGGAAGGTTCGCGATGTTGCATTCATGGCTGGAGAGCGGGTCTTGCTATGGGTATCACCCATGAAGGGTGTTATGAGGTTCGAAAAGAAGGACAAGCTGAGCCCAAGGTTTATTGGCCCGTTCAAGGTGTTGCGGCGTGTTGGGGAGGTTGCTTATGAGCTTGCCCTACCTCCCAGCCTGGCATGAATCTATCTGGTATTTCATGTTTCTATGCTCCAGAAGTATCACGGCATTCTGTCTCATGTGTTGGATTTCAGCTCAGTCCAGTTGGACAAGGATTTGTCTTATGTTGAGGAGCCAGTGGCTACTTTGGACAGGCAGGTTCGAAAGTTGTGGTCAAAGTACACTACTTTCGTGAAGGTTCAGTGGAGGGGTCAGCCGGTCGAGGAGGCAACTTGGAGACCGAGCATGATATGAGCAGTCATTATCCTTATCTTTTCACCATTTCAGGTATGTCTCTATGCTCGTTCAAGGACGAATGATTATTTTAAGAGAGAGAGGATGTAACGACACGGCCGGTCGTTTTGAGAGTAATATCCCTGATCCCCTATTTACTACTTTCCCCGTATCTTTTTATGCTTATGTGAATTGCTGAGAGGTTATGTCTTTTGTTTCGGAGTGTTTTGGGACACTTAATCCCTAAAACAGAAGCTTAAGTTCTAGGATCTTGATCGTAGTTGGAATTGTGTGAAGACGACAGAGAAATGGAGTTTTGTCGGTTTTGTTAGCTTCGTTGGGTGATTTTGGACTTAGAAGCGTGTCTGGAATGTGTTTTGGAGGTTTGTAGCTGAATTAGGCTAGAAATGGCGAAAGTTGAATTTTTGGAGAAGTTTGACCGGAAGTGGACTTTTTGATATCGGGGTCGGACATCGATTCCAAAAGTGGGAGTAGGTCTGTGATGTTGAATATGACTTGTGTGCAAAATTTAAAGTCAATCAGACATGGTTTGATAGGTTTCAAGATCGGTTGTAGAAGTTTAAAGTTTCAAAGTTCATTAAGTTCGGATTGGAGGGTGATTCGTGTTTTTGTTGTTGTTTGATGTGTTTTGAGGGCTCGACTAAGTTCATATGATGTTTTAGGATTTGTAGGCATATTTGGTTGAGGTCCTGTGGGGGAGGGTTTATTTCGGGTGGTTAACAGATCAAATTGGACTTGTGAAAGTTGCAGATTTTCTAGAGTTTCCAGCTGCTGGTTTCCTTCTCCGCGTTCGCGGGGGGAGTTCCACGTTCGCGGAGAGGGACTGGAGGTAGGAGGGGATTTGTGATTTGCTTTCGCGAAGCTCTGAGGTATTAAGTTTACACGTTCGCGATGAGGCTCTAGTGTTCGCGTAGAGGAAGCTGGTTAGTTGAGTCTCCAGGCCATTTTGCCTATGCATTCGCGATATTGGTTCCGCGTTCGCGTAGGGTCGAGATTAGTAACCTTCGCGTTCGCGATTAGGCCATCGCGTTCGCGATGAAGGATTTTATACTGAAGCAATTTTGTGTTTCACGAACGCGAGGTTCTTCCGCGTTCGCAAAGAAGGGATGCCTGGGCAGAATATAACATCTCAAAATCGAGGGTTAAGCCATTATTATCAAAACTTGAGATAGAGAGCTCGGATTTGGACGAAATTTTGGGAGATTTTTAGAGGAAGCTATTGGGTTGATTCTTGACTCATTTATGGTTATATTCCATTAATCTATAGTTGATTCCATCCTTTAATTTCAGATTTGGATTGAAAACTTTGGGGGAAATGGAAAAACGTTCTTCAACCAAAATTTTGAGTTTTGATTGGGTTATTGATATCAGATTTGGATAATTTTCGTACGAGTGAACTCGTGAGTGAATGGGAGTTCAAATTTTGTGACTTTTACCCGATTTCGAGACGTGGGCCCGGGTCAATTTTTTGGGTGATTTTCCTAAATTCTTGCTTTGATTTCATTAATTAAATATATTTTCTATAGTTATATCTATGGTATGTAATTGCTTTTGTCTATATTTGGGCCATTCGAAATCTGAAAATCGTGGAAAAGGCATTTTTACTGATTGATTGAGTTTGGTTCAAGGTAAGTGGCTTGCCTAACCTTGTGTGGGGGAAGTCCCCTTAGGATTTGGTACTGTTGTTATACTTCTGTGATATGTGAGCGTCGTGTATGCGAGGTGACGAGTGCGTACACGGGCTATTTGTTGTAAAATCCAGTTTTTACCGAGTAATAACATTTAATTGAGTTATACCAGCATGTGTAGTTACCCTGTTTAGCCTAATTCCGCATGTCTACTTGTCTTAACTGCTTATTTGGACTCTTTGCATCATGCTTAGTCAATTTTCTGTTTTATCCTTATATGTATCAGTCTTAACTGTAGATTTCTTGCTGTTAATTGCTATATTCGTCAGTTTCGAGCTTTGTGTTTACTTTTGAGACTACGAAGCGGTACCTCGGGAGATCCCCTACACACTTACTTTTGAGACTACGAGGCAGTACCTCGGGAGATCCCCTACACATTTACTTTTGAGACTACGAGGCAGTTCCTTGGGAGATCTCCTTGCATATTTACTTTGGGACCACGAGACGGTATCTCGGGAGATCCCCTGCTGCTGTTTATCCCTCTGTTTTGTGTTGCTACTTTCTGTGGTTTTTCTCTTGTTAAATTTTCCATCTCTTATTACATTGTTATATTCTTCTACAATATTATATACCAGTGGGCCCTGACCTGACCTCGTCACTACTTGGCCGAGGTTAGGCTTGGCATTTACTGGGTACCGTTGTAGTGTACTCATGCTACTCTTTTGCACATGTTTTATGTGAAGATCTAGGTACTTCGTATCAGCCACGTCATTAGTGACCAGTGAGACTTTGGAGACTTCAAGGTATATATGCCGCATACGCAGACCTCCGAGTCCCCCTCTATTTCCTCATATGTCATTTACCTTTCTGTACCTTTTTCTTAGATTCTGGTGTATAGAGATACGAGATTTCTCCTGTAGCTTGTGACTTATGATTTTCCGGATTTTGGGAGTACTGTGTATGTTAGAGTGTTGGTTATTGAACATGCCGAGCGGCATTTTTATCAGTACTTTGTAGTTATTAAGTTCTTACTTTCATTTTTATTATTTACACAATTTGTTAGGCTTACCTAGTCGTAGAGACTAGGTGCCGTCACGACGTCTTACGGAGGGAGATTTGGGTCGTGACAGTACTTTATAGTTTCTATCATTTGAAAGAGATGGTACATTCTTGTAGCTATCTTGGGAATTTATGGCTTTTTGTAGTAGTCATTCTTTGGCAACGATGGCACCTTATATTCAGGTACAGATGGCACCTTGTATTCTTTTTTAGGTGTTGAGGGTGCCTTGTAATAGTTATCTTTTGGAAGAGATGTCACCTTCTTGTAGGTATCTTTTGGAACTGATGATTTTTTATAATAGTCATTCTTTGGCAAAGATGGCGCTTTGTATTTCTATTTAGGCAATGAAGGTACCTTGTAGTAGTTATATTTTGGAAGAGATGGCACCTTCTTGTAGTTATATTTTGGAACAGATGGCTTCTTGTAGTAGTCATTTCTTTGGCAAAGATGGCGACTTGTATACCTGTTTAGGCTCTGAGGGTGCCTTATAATAGTTATCTTTTGGAAGAGATGGCACCTTATTGTAGTTATATTCTGGAACATATGGCTTCTTGTAGTATCCATTCTTTGGCAAAGATGGCGCCTCGTATACTTGTTTAAGCACTGAAGGTGCTTTGTAGTAGTTAACTTTTGGAACAGATGACACGTTCTTATAGTTATTTTTTGGAACTGATGGCTTCTCGTAATAATTATTCTTTGGTGAACTAGATAGCACCTTGTATTCATGTTTAGACATTGAAGGTGCCTTGTATTGATTCTTGGAGAATTCTTGCACTTTGTAATTGTCTTATGACAATGGTGACACATGATAATAGTCACTCTTGACTATTGGGCTTGGAACTTTATTATATGTTTCAACATGTGGTTTATAAGAATATGGTGAATGTGCCATAGTGCAGGTTGCAATCAAGAAAAATGCCAATACAAACAAATTGAGGCATTTGTTTCTTCATTTGGCTTCCCATTGAGAAGATTTGGATTCTAAGGCTAGATGATGTTTCCCCCCTTTTTCTTGTGTATTTGAGAATGGAGTAACTAGGAGTTTATATAACCTAATTAAGAAGGTGACTTGATGATTTGAATGCTTAGAATAATCCAAAACACATCTGAGATTTTCCTTCTTTTTTTTTTTTGTTCCACTAAGGTCTTGAGAATTGAGATAATGGGATGCCATGAACATATCATACACCTTAGCTTGGCTCGCTTATTACAAAAAAAAAAAATTAAATCCAAACTTTTATTGACTTCCAAGAACATGGATCCTGTTTACAAACATTACATCTGTGATTTTATAAAATGATTGGAGAGGAAAAAGTAAGAAGAAAATAATATTTAAGTCGTTAGCCGGCCTCACTAGTTTATTCTACAAATTAATACTTCATTCCTTTGGCTTATCTTACTAACTATATTTATTATAATGTTTATTCTGACAATGTTAACTTTTAGATTATTGGAACAACATAGGCACTTGTGAAAGAGACCAGTATAAAATTTATATATTTTATATATATATTGTATGTTATATACAAAAATTATACAAATTTTATACATTTTTTTATTAACAAATATAAATAGTTACTTGCGTGTGCTAAAAGTGATAATACCCTTATACCCAACATATTAGAGATTACAGCCCAATTGCAACTCCACGAAGTATCAACAAAATAAAAAATATATACAAACATCTTAGGAGTGCATTGAAGGAGAATCTTCGAGCAACAATAAAGTTGTCTCCGTATGACCTATAGGTCAGGGGTTCGAGCCGTAAAAACAACCATTAATGCTTGCATTAGTGTAGGCTATTTACATCACAACCTATAGGTCAGGGGTTCGAACCGTAAAAGTAGCCATTAATGATTGCATTAATGTAGGCTATTTACATCACAACCTATAAGTGTGGCTCTTCCCCAAATTCTGCATAATTTGTTCACCGGGCAAACGTTTTATCTTAGAGAGATCTACGTGGTATGCCTACTGGAAACACCAGTTCACTCGATATCAAAGTACAATATTAGAAAATAGTAAGACCAACAGATTACAATATTCTAATAAAAATATAATATTCTAATTAAATATATCACAATATTCTAATTTGGAATATAGTATCACAATTTGCAATATTTTAATTTGACAATATTCAAGCATTATGTCTCCTTGTCCTGGCCCATTTTTACCTTTAATTTGAGCTTCATATAAAGCTTCATTCTAAGAATTTTGAAGGGTTAAGGTCAAGATTACCTAATGCAAGGACAGCCAACTTTCATCGAGACAGATGTAGATCTAAAATTTAAACCTGATGGATTCAACTTACAACTTAAATCTTTACTTGATGAATGGAGGTGTTATCGGGATGAAGATTGGAGGATGAACAACATAATTGTTGTCTTTCATTATAGAAAACAATTTGAAATATGAGCTACAAAATTTTACAATATTCGCGATATAGGCAGATTACTACATTCATTTAAAAAACAGGTTTACTATAATTTATCATCACTGTTTCTTCATTCTTCATCATAGATCTCATCTAAGGATTTTGAAATACCGTATATATCTTTCTGTCGTTCCCCGGATCCGCCATTTGTCTCGGTATCCTCCTCTGGAGAAATGTCCAAACCCATTCCTCTTAGTAAATCTTCATAGGATGCAGAGAGATCTTGTGAGGTCAACTGGTGGTACTCAACAAGATGTCTAAGGCATTGGTTCTCCCTATTCAAGTTTGCATTTTCATTTGCAAGCCTTGATTTTTCAGTAAGAAGTGCCTCCATTTGAAGCCTCACCTGATCAAAGTTGAAACATAAAAAGAGTAGATTAAATGTCATGTGACCAGGAGGTTACAGGTTCAGACCGTAGAAATAGCCTCTTGCAGAAATGCATGGTAAGGTTGCGAACAATAAACCCTTGTGGTCCGACCCTTCCCTGGATCCCCGCATAGCATAGCGGGAGCTTAGTGCACCAGACTGCCCTTTTTTAATCTATCTTACATTCTGTCATGGTTCAAGTAGTAAACCATTTGAGTGTCACGGTTCAAGTAGCATCGCTCTATGTTTATCTACCATACTATACTGTCAGATTATATATACCATAAATCTATTCTACATTGTGTCAAACAATTTTTGTGTCACGGCCCAAAGTAACAAACAATTTGAGTGTCATGATTCATGTAGTATCACTCAATGTCGTCTATCACATGATATATAATACTATCAGTTTATATAACTTAAATCAATATCACAGTTCAAGTAGTAAACAACTTGAGTGAGGATGTCAAGTGTCATTACCAGGTCATCTTCTTCTGGTGGTATCCCTTTGTCAAAGCCATCGCGAAGTCTTCTATTCTCCTCCTCCAAAAGAGCAGAACGTTCTTGCATAAAGCGTAAGTCTGATCTTATTGATTTTAGTTCTCGAGCTAATGTGGTCGCTTTTGATGCCATGGAAATTGCAAGCTACACAGAGATTATGTCAAGTTAGCATTTAATCACAAATACAGCAGCAGCAGCAGCAGCAACAACAACAATAACAATGCCTCAGTCACAAATCAGTTGGGCTCGGCAGATACAGATGTAGCAAAAGTAACTATAATCATTCTTAGAGTAATAACAACAACAATAACAACAATCCAGTGAAGTCCCAAAAACCTTAGGAGGGTACAGAGGCTGTTTCCGATAGACTATCGGGTCAGGAAGGAAGGAAAGAAATAGTAGAAACAAGCAATATAGAAAACAAGAAAAAGGAATGAAGGGGTACAAACATTTTTGGCTTTCTTGAACTTTCCCAGCTCTTTTGTGACTTGCCCATTTTCTTTTTTGGTATCATCATCTTGTTGTGAATCATCTGAGCAATCATCCAATTTCCTCTTCAATCCTTTGTTGCCTTCTTCACTCTCTTTCTTTTCTTTATCTCCCTCATCTTTACCTTCCTTTGATTGGTTTTCTCCACTTTTTGCCTTCTCCATTGTGCAATGAAGTGTATCTGTCAATGTGGGTGGTTTCACTAGATCTCTCGCTCCCTGTATGAATATTTATACATTATACATGATCACTATCTCGGTGCACTAAGCTCCTACTATGCACAAGGTCCGAGGAAGGAGCGGACTACAAAGTTCAACTTGAGATAAAACCTTAATTTTACAAGCCAAAACTTCCTTTAAAAAAGTAATATTTCCTTGAAAGAAAAAGCCTTTTCAAAAACTCACACAATTAGTCCTATATAACCTTTAATCATAGATTAAAACAATGGATATATATACCTGAAGGGCATTTTCAAGATTGTTAGATAACTCTGAAAGAGTATAAGAAACAGAATCAAATCCTCTTAGTAAAAGCATAGCATCCTCCTTCATTCTCTTTGATTTATCCTCATCTGCTCCATCACTCTACAACAAGCAATTTTCAAACAAAATTACGACACAAATTTTTTTTAAAAATGAACATTTACCAATTATAAAATACAACAACAACAACATACCAAGTAAAATCTCACAAGTGGGGCGTGAGAAGGGTAGTGTGTGTGCAGACCTTATCCCTACCGGGCAAGGTAAAGAGGTTGTTTCCAATAGACCATCGACTCAAGAAAAGGTGAAAAGAGAGAAAGGAAAAAGACGAAGAAGAAAGAGGAAGAAGAAAGAAAAAAATAGAGAAACGAAGGACGATAAGGAAAAAGGGAGAAAGACAACCATAGTAACAACAACAACAAAACCAGTAACAGAAAATTGCATCAACAATAGCAGACTTGAACATATGATATACCGAGAGAACGAAAATAAAACACAAAAACAAAGTTTTTTTTTCTTTCAAGAAAAGTTTAAATTCTATGCATTAACGGTGTAAACGATATTTACACAATCGTGTCATTTCCTAGGTATCTAACGTGCTATCACAAGTTAAAATTCATTGATAGTATACAAAGACCATCACTCTACAACAAGCAATTTCTAACAAAACTAAAAAAAACAAGACACCAAAAAAGAAATTAAAAAAAAAACATGCACCAATTAACACCCCCAAAAAAATATTTCTTAAAGAATTTAAATTCTATGCGTTGGCGGTATAAAGATATTTACATAACCAGGTTATTTCCTAGGTAACTAACATGCTATCACAGGTTAAATTTTACTGATAATATAAATATTACTAGTTAAATTTACCTTTTGAGGAGGGAGGGGAAAATCAATAGGGGGTCGATTTTCAAGAAGAGTATCAACCCTACTGCGAAGAGTACTCCAAAAATGTTTATCTGAAGATGGACTGTAAATTGGTGAAGAACCCATCAAGCTTGGTGAACCCTGAAAATTAAATAGTCAAAAAAATTTAGTTTTTTTTTTTTGGGAAATTTATTATACTGTAAATTAACAGAACAAAAAAAAGATTGTGTTTGAAAGAGGAGAATCAAGAACCTTGTTAAGTGAAGCAGGAGATGAAGATTCTACTGAGATTGCCATTCGAGCTTTATGGATTTGGAGAGAGGAAGAAAGTGAATTTGCTAAGAGAGAGAGAGAGAGAGGTGACAAGAGTAAAAATCTGTAAGTTTGAATATGTAAGTTTGTAACGGCTAGTTGATGAGGTTGTCTTTAAATAGGAGAGAACATGACACTAACGTTATAATACATCACAAGTTGTCGCATTTATTGTTGAATTTGGTTGATGGCATCAAACGACTTGATTGACATTTATCAATCCATCACAAGAAGGATTAATACTTGTTTACACTAGTAAATCTGAGAAACTTAATATCACTTAGCTAACGTTTGGACATAAATTTTGTTGAAAATTGAAAATAAGCTAGCGTTTGATCATAAATTTTCAAGTTTGTTTTGAAAATTTTGATTTCGGTGAAATTTGGTTTGAAGATGGAAATGTGTTTGGACATCAGTTTTCAAAACATATTTTCCAAATTTATTTTGGAAAAACATTAAACATGACTTATACCCACTAGTTCTAAAAACTATCACAAATACCCAACTGTACCATTATCAATAACATTCATTATATTATCGCAAACCATAGTCTTGAACATAAATAAATTTGATATAAAATTATCATTTTTATAATGAACTACATGACACACTATCAGATGACCGAGAAGACGAAGCAATATTGTTACAAAATAATAAATGGCAGACTCTTTTATAAAATACAAAATTTTGGGCAATTTTTATAAAATGTAATAATGATATTTTGGCTCAAAATCATCTATTGAGCTGGTTTTGGGAATTGGGATTTTGCAAAATATAAGCAAAATTTATGGTCAAACATGTGTTTGTCAAATAAAACCCAAAGTTATTTTGGCAAAATTTATGGTCAAACGGGTTCTAAGAGTTTCCATAGTTGTGTTGACAAAATAATTTTTTAAAGTTAAAGTTTTATTTAAACATGCACTTTACTTCAAAAAAGTTGAAGTTTTGTGAGCGATTGAAATATATTCATCCAAACACTGGTCACTTTTCTGAAACTTGAAAAAATTGCTTAAATTTTTTTTTTTAAAATTAATCAAATTTCATGAACAAACAATGTTTTCAAAAAAAATTGAAAACTTTCAATTACGTCCAAACGGGAGCTAATAGTCACAGTTAAGTGTGTAAGCTAAGTGATCCATGTGTGTATGGAAAAAAAAAATCGCACGTCTTGTTTTCATTGACTTGGTATAAATAACGGATGAGGATTAGGTAATATTTTGTGTCTATCTTGTAATTTGATAATTTGTGTTTGAGTAATTTATCATAGGAAAAAAAGGTGTAATTTTTTACATTTTACTATTTAAATATTACCCGCCGTTAGGAAACAATCTCGCTTAAGCCTTTGACCTCCTACCTTAATTCAACTGACGGGTAATTTAAATCATAGTCAAAAGTTAATAGGTAAATTTGGATAATTTTTCTCGAAGAATTTGGACATGTGAAGTCCACTATTATTACAACAGCTCAGCACTGGAAAAATCAGGTTACTATGTGTCCTCCCAAAGTAGGCTAAATCTTGTTGTTTTGGGTGTGCATATACAAGAAAACTTCTGGTTGTTGGTACAAAAGCAGGACAAAGTCAATTTTGAAAGGTTATTCTTAAAGAAATACTGTTTAGAAAAAACACACACATTTCTTCAAGAGACAGATCAGGACAATGCTTTTGCCATTTTTGGTGTCCAATGGGTCGTGCCAGGATGCATTAAACTTGCACTAAGCAGCTGGTAATTTGGTACGAGCAGTCTTCATCAAGGGACAACAGGCATACTGGACTGCTATTCCTTCCTGCATTTTCTGGTCTATTTGGATGGAGAGGAATGATAGATGTTTCAATGACTAAAAAGGTATAGCGAGAGTGGATCACCTTGCCTTGGACCCTTTTAGAATAGGGGGAAAAAATTCTACAGTACCATTGATGATGATACAATACTTTGACAATGTAAACTGGGAATCCTTATTCATATATGTATTTATATGCACACTTATGTAATTATCAAAGAAGATGAATCAACCGCTTCTAAAAGATAACAGCTTCTCCTTGACTGGCTTTTCTGTACTAGTTTTGAATATTAAAGTTGTTCTATGATCATGTCTCCATGTGTAGCAGCTTTATCATAGTTATCGTTAGATATATTTAGTTGGCTATCGTTAAAGATAGGGATGACAACTGGGCGGGCGGGTTTAGCAAAACCCACAAAAATTTCAACCCACCCCGTCTCACCCGCTTAAATTTTCTTTTTCCTTTTTTCTTTAATTTTTTTCTAAAACAAACTAGTTTAAAAAGAAAGGTCAGTGAAATGATATTACTTATATTTTAACTATGTGGATTCTACACGTTCTGGACTTTATTATTCTTACAAGTTGGATGTTATTTCAATTCTGTTAAAATTAGCAAAAGCATCGATCTGCTCAAATTAAAGTACGTGCAGACAGTACGAAGTTAAGATTATCACCAACTACGTAACATAATTTTTTGGTATCCTATAAACATCTAAAATCATATTTAAAGGCAGACTCGACAAAACAAAGCTTTAATTGACTCAAATGATACAAGAAGAGAAACCCCCGAACATCCAAATTTCACATTTTGTCCAAAAGCCTAGATTTAGTCAAATGGGTACAAGGAGAACAACAAATAAAGTCAAATATATATATCAGATTTAAATAACATGCAATATATATTATCGTGCCTTTGAGATTTAGCTATAGTGAAGAAGAATGTGAAATTATAGTTAAAAAGATTGCTTTGTTTCAAAAAAGATAAAATTTAAAGTTGTCCCGCATTAAGCCCGCAACCCACCCGTCCCATTTTAAAAATTTTAAAAATTGTTTTAACCCGCCCCGCACCTGCACCCGCATAAGAGTAAACCCGCCCCACCTCGCATCAAACAAAACGTGCCCCGCACCGCCCCATTACCATCCCTAGTTAAAGATATGTAGCATGTATCTGATTTCTTGTGTGTTTAGTCTTCAGTGTGATCATGCCTTGTCTTAAAATTAACCTCGTCTCTAATATCATTTGAATTCATCTTTGATCCTTTGTTTCTCATTCATGATTGTAATAAAGTACAATTGATGTGTACAAATTGCATACTGATCATTTTTCTTGCATTCTCTTACCTTTTCTTCGGCATGTGAACGGATAAGGCTGCTTGGAACCTTGGCATGAATCTGAAACTTGAAAAAAGTATTGGTTTTCTGTGGCAACGTCATGATTCCTTGAAGAGGAACACACACACACGCACACACAGAGAATTGCCAGGATGACATGGGGCACGGGATGGATGGGACCTTCAAACAAAAGGCTATTTTTATTTTGGATTTGTTTATTCATTTCTAAAGCTTGTTTTAGTTATATTTTAAATTTTAAATTATGTTTAGATTTCTAACTGAAATACTTTACATGAAATTAGATACATTTTCTGAATAGCCTTCTTCAACCTCTATTAATAGTGTCTTCCTTGAAAGTGACTAATCAATTTGCAGTATACGAAATTACAGTGACCCAGTAGATAATTTATTGCTTCATTGGCACTTTCACACAGAAAGCATCTGTTGCACCAAACGAAACCTCTTTTCAGTTGTCATGGGTTAAACAAGCTTCGTGAGTAGCGATCCCAAGTGAAATTGGTGGCTCTCTGGGCTGCAATTCTCTTCCAAATTGTTTTCCATGACCAGTCCTTTTGAGTGCCTCCCATATTCGTCAAAAGATTTTTATAACATATTTTTACAGTAAACTCGCCATCATTCTGAAGCTTCCACCACAGTGAGTCAACAACCTGATCATTGAGACAGATAGCATCCAATTTCAATAGCGGTTCATTTACGTATTACTGTTCTATGAGAATGTCAATTCCCAATAAGCATCCAGTACTATTGGCTCGCATAAAAATTTCCAAAAATATATTCTCAAATAATTTTAATATGATTTTGACCATCCATCTATAGTATACCCTGTCAGGTTTGAACAATTTTCATTTCGATGCCAGGAAAACCAAAATAATTCATACTATATGGTTAATGAACTGAAGGATGGGGTTGATCTTGTCAGCTCTGGTGTTCCATTTATGGATGATATAACGACTACTTTAGAAACTAAAGAAAAGTGTTTCCATAGCAATTTCTCTACCTGAATAACCCCACAAAAAGGACAACTAAATAACTGAAGATGATATTAGTAGACCTATAACGCATACACATAAGGGAATTCATCTCTTTTTTTTATCGGTAATACTCACCATTATTTATCATATTAAGAGCTTAATAACATTTGATTTCTAAGAAAAAGAAGGTAGGAAAAAATCAAAATATCAAAATTGATGTACCTCCTCATAGGTGTGCCTATACAGCTCAAGCAAAGTCTAATTGCCATCAGCTTCTGCAATTGCATTGGATGCTCTTTCTTATGCAGGGATAAAAAGGAAATAGTATTAGAGCATAGCGTAGCCAAATAAACCAAGCGAAAGAAATATTCACTTCTTAGTTTTCAAGTGAAACTCCGGTATCATGTCAAGGACAGAAGGATTCTCCCCAATAACGTTTACCAAAAAGCTGGTTGTAGTTGCGTCAAATGAGAAGCCTCTTCCAGCCATTTCCTTCATGAAAGGTCTCATTTCACTAATTCTATTGCACCTGAGAAATCCTTGCACAATAACATTGTAAGTGACATTGTTTGGCAAACAACTGTTGCCTTCCATTTTTCTTAGCATATCTTTAGCTTCGTCTAACAACCCTTTGAGACAAAATCCATTTATCATTGTAGTGTATGTTCTCACATTTGGAACCAATCAAATTGAAGAAAGCTTCTCAACAATAGTATGAGCTTTATCGAGTTTACCATTTTTGCACAAACCATTAATGACAACATTGTAAAATTCAATATCAGCATCTTCTCTCTTTCTTTCCAACTCGTTAAAGAGTGATACAGCTTCTTCAACAAGTCCATACTTAAAATAACCATTGAGCAAAGTGCCATAAGTATATAAATCAGGTATGGGCCCTGTAGATAGCATCTCATCAAAGAACTTTTTTGCGGAGCCAATTCTTCCAACATCAAACAAGCCTTGCAAGATAGTAGTGTAGGTAAAAACATTAGGTTTTGATTCCTTTTGAGAAATTTCATGAAACAATTGCATGGCCTCAGCCAACTTCTTTTTCTTACAGTATCCATTTATTAGTATGCTATAGCTAATACTGCCAGGTTCAATGTTCTCATCTATCATGAAATCAAAAAATTCTCCTTGCTCTATCCACTTGACCACGCAAACAATATCCATCCATTATCACATTGTAGGTGAAAATATCAGGCTTTACACCTTTTCCGACCATGTGTTTCATTACTTCCTCAGCATCTTCGACTCTCCCTTCTTTGCATAGCGCATCTATCACCACGTTGTAGATGCGCACATTTGGATAAATATTAAGGCTCACCATCTCAGAGAACAATGTCTTAACCTTTTCCCACTGACCAAGCTTACACAAACCATCAATTAGTGAACTATATGTGACTATGTTAGGAGTAATGCCTTTCTGCTTCATCTCGTTCAAAAGTTTGATAGCAGCATCTGAGTTTCTATCTTTACAAAGTGCATCTATGACAATGCTGTAGATCCATATGTCCGGCTTAGCGTTCCCTTGTTCCATTAACCGGAGCAAACTTAAAGCTTTTTTTGTATGGCCCATTTTGCTAAGCCCATTGATAACGGTTGCATACATGACTTCGTCGGGCTCACAAATATTCTCTCTAACCAATTTTTTAAACAATTCAATTGCATCTTTGACCTTATTTTCAGCAAACAATCCCCTTAACAGTGTGTTAAAAGTAACAACATCTAATGAAATGCCATTTTTCAAGTAAATGGGTAACACCGAAAATCCACAATCAGCACGATGCATCAAGCAATAACTGTTAATCACCATACTCAATATGAATCCATGAATAGAAATACCATTTTTTTGCATTTCTCCAAAAAGAGAAACAACAGCAGAGTAATGCTTCATATTTAGCATAGTCTTAAATAATTTACTGAAGTATACAACAGAAGGAAGAGGCTGTGTTCTGACCATTTCATGGAAGAGAGTCACAGCATCATCTAAACACTTGACATTCTCAAACTTGCTATTTACCCCGAGTTTACCCTTCAATGAAATAGATGTAATACTTTGAGATGAACAATAAGCTCTGATTGTAAGGAAAGAGATAAAGGGAGTACAGTTGCGACAGTAACACAGAGAAATTCTTCTCGCCATCTTCAAATGGCTAAAGGAATCTCTCTAAGCTGTAATTTGTGCCCTAATTTGTTTGTATAAATTAAAGGGATTTATGTAGTCATCAAAAACCTTATTTTATATGTATTTTTTATTATTATACTATTCAATATTTAATATAATCACATTGTTAATAGAAATTTTTATTATTATTTTCGTTTTGTAATATAAAAGAAGATATATATTTAATTATCTTGAAATATTTTATTATTTTAAATTTTAAATTTTATCATATTGTTCTCAATAATATTATCTGAATTTTAATGAATAAAAATTTTATTAAATTAAGAGATTTATATAGTCATTGAATAACTATTTTTGTTTTCTTCTTCATTATATTATCCAATATTTAATATCATTACATTGTTAATAGAAACTTTTTATTAGCATATTACTTTATTTAATATATTTTTATACTACTTTCTTTTTATAATATATATATATTACTCTTGAAATATTTCTTTTATTTTAAATTTCATCCTACTGTTCTGTTATTTGAAATTTAATTAATAACATCTCTATCAAATTAGTAAGACCTATATAAGCATCGAATAAATTTTTTATTATGTATTTTTTTTTATAAATATTTTTTGAATAAATAAACTTTTTATTTTTAAAAATAAAAACAAAATTATCAAAAACAATTAAATTGATAGTGTTTTATTATATGGTAATTTTAGTTTTTTATTTTAAATAGTTTAAAAACTCCAACTTGAAACTACTCATCAAATTGAATGGATAGTTTTTTTAAAATTTTTGTTTATTATGAAATATTACTTTGTTACTTTATAAATATTTAAATTCACAAATAATAACCAATAACTAATTATTAACTAAATAAGTAACAATTAACTACTTATTCCATGTGGCTTTTTTCTAGGTTGCCACTTGGCTTAAGGAGAGGACTTTTTCGTCTCATTTTTAATGATAAATAAATTTTTGTCACGACCCGAAATTCCACCTTCAGGCCGCGACTGCGTCTAACGTTGAACCCGCTAGACAAGCCAATGTGTGCAGTTAGGCTAACATGATAACACCGAATTAACAGAATTAACCAAAAATAATTTACAATATAACAGCGGAAATAGATAAAAACAAGACCAAATGATTTAAACAAGTATAATACGTGTAACAATCCCCGGATCTGGAGTCACTAACTGACGAACATACTAAAAGATTACTACAACCAAGGGCTGAACAATAACTGTATACAACTGTCTTTGGAAATAAATGAAAACCCGACCACCGGGCCCGCATCTCGGAACTCAGAAATTTTTATAACAAAATATTATTTGTCATCTCACGAGTCCGTACATATAAAGAACGCGAAAAGCGGAGTTCGTTTGACCCCACAAATCAACCTCTAAAGGTCTCATAATCTCAAGCCCTAACTCCCCTTTTTCTACTGATTTTCATGAATTAAACACTGAGATTATGTTCCTTAATCAAGTTTTAAGGTCCAAAATACTTACCTCTATGATGAACATTGATTTTCCCTCTTCAAAATTGCCTCAAAAGCTTCTTCCCGTTCAAAAATGGTGTTAAAATAGGTTAGGGTCGCGGAAGGGTTTTAATTTAACTACCCAGGGATTTCTTCATCGCGATCACGAAGAACAACTTCGTGGGTCCCCAGAATTACCCTACGCGATCGCGACCAACACTTTGCGATCGCGATGCTCTACCCTTCACCTCTACGTGATCGCAAACAATCAACTGCATTCGCGGAGAACAAACTCGTGACCCCAGACTCAGGTCTGCCAACCCTACGCGATCGCGATGAACAAACTTCCAACATCACGCGATCGCAGACCGACCTCCGCGATCGCACTGAGTAATTTCTTCCTGACATCAATCAACTCTACGCGATCGCGACCTACGCTCCGCGATCGCGATGCACAAAGTACTATTGTGCTAATACTAGAAAAACCAGCAATCTTTACTAAGGCTAAAATGCCCGTTAGCCACCCGAAATCAATCCCAAGCCCCTCGGGACCCAATCCAAACATACCAACACGTCACATATGATCATTCAAACTTAATTGCACCCTCGGAACACCAAAATCACATCGGATTCAAGCCTAAGACCTTTCAAAATTTTAAAATCCACCAACGATGCCGAAACTATCTAAAACAACTCCGATTGACCTGAAATTCTGCAGACATATCCAAAATGACATTATGGGCTTGTTTCAATTGTCGAAATTTCATTCTAACCCCGATAGCCTATTTTTCACTGCCGATCGAAAATCACCAAAAACTAACTTTCGCCAATTCAAGCCTAATTCTACACCGGACATCACAAAAATATTCTGATCACACTCCTAAGCCTCAAATCACCTAACAAAGCTATCTGAGCCATAAAATCTGCATTCCGAGGTCGTTTACCAATAAGTCAACTCTCAGTTGACTTTTCCAACTATAAGGCCATTTTTAAAGACTAAGTGACTAAACTCTCACCATAACAATTCCGATTTCAAGCCTACCATATCTAAAACATCAATAACAGTATAACCAACCTATGACAAGTCAATAACAGTAATTAAAATGCAGGTTCTACGTAACGACAGACCGGGTCGTTAAAATTAACCTTTCCTTGAATAAATGTTCCCTGGCAAATTCTTGATTGATTGTTTGAATGTGTGTATTTACATTTGACTGCGTCGCATGCATGATTTGCGAGTGGGGTAACATATGTATCTATGGTTCGTGGCATTCGACCCTCCGGCAGTGCACAATTTATATTTATGTTGGATCGGGCCTTACAACCTCGGCATTACTTGCACATGAAATTTGTTGGGTACTTTCTATGATTTGAATTGTTCAATTGCCTTGAGATATAAGTTGTTAACTGGAATGATGGAAACTGAAATTATAATTATGAAAGAAGTTTCCCTTTCCTGTTGTTATTTGTTATTTAATTATGACATTCATGCTTAGCGTCACACTTACTTATATTAATTTGACCCCTAGTATGTGTCAAAGTCGATCTCTCGTCACTACCTCTTCGAGGTTAGGAAGGATACTTACTGGGTACACGTTGGTTTTTGTACTCATACTACATTTGTTGTGCATTTTATTGCACATGCACACGTATGTCTAGTGGCCTAGCTTGGCGCAGCGACATGGTTGATATGGATACTTAGGTGAGCAACACCTCTCGAGACGACCCGCAGCCAACAGAGTCTCCTTCAGAGTATTGTGTTGTATTTTCCCTACTGTCCTATTTGTATTCCGGACGGTTAATGTTTTTCATTTGTTTTTCTAGAAATTTTCTCATGCACTTGTGACACCGGGTTTTGGGGTGACTATGGTATTTATTCATTATTTAAATTTGTTAAAGGCATTATTGTTTACCCAGTGGAAGCCCGTTAATTATTATTTAACGTAATGAAAAGGAATAATTTCAAGAGTATTAAAATAAAATTTTAATTAACTTCTTGGTGTTGGCTTACCTGGCAGTGGTGTCCGACGCCATCACGACCTTTATTGGATTTGGGTCGTGACACACAATGTTGAAAAATGTATGGAACGAGGACCAATACGCTCTAACTCTAGAATTATATTACTATTTACATTATCATATTTACATGCACTAGACTCTTCAAACATAACATTATATGCTTCCTCGCATGGCTCTAGATACTTTTCTCAACATGGGAATCATCAACAAAAATATGCTCGAGTGATTGGCTCTCCACTTTTAACTCCTCAATTTGACGTATAAGCTCTTTTTCAACTTCACACAACTCATTACTATTTTGTTGGGCGTTAGACATCAACCTTTGCATTGAATAGCCTCAAAGTCGTGAATAGTAGTTTCAAATTTATCGCTCTCTTGTCCCAGTTCAGCTCTTCCTTCTATAAAGTGTCTCATCCCGTCAGTAATTTCCTCACGTTGAGCCTCATATATTTCTAACTTTTTAGCTTGTTCCAGTAGCCATGTTTGGCTCAAAATCACCACTTCTTCAAAAATCTTTTGTTGGTACTCGCTCTCTTTATTTGATTATTCTATATTGGCCTTCATTCTTGTGATTTCTGCCCTCATTCTTTTCATATATATTTTTTGAGTTCTTCTTGTTGCTTTGTTACTTGCCTCAGAATATTCCTAATATATGCATCAGGATCCATATCATGCACTTCATTGCCCCTATCAAACTCACAAACACTGTTAGAAATATCATAATATGGGCTTAGAGAAGGCTGACAAGAATTAGGACAACCATCACAATGGCCATCTAGACCACCACATATATTACAAATATTGCACTCAAAGGATTGAGATTGTGCGCACAACTCGCTCCCCGTAACTTTTTGACAAGTATTCCACCAGTGGGGTCCTCCACAATATGGACAAGGATCATCAAAATAAGAATAACCATCATTCAAATAATTTTCATTCCAAGATGCCATGCGAAATAAATAAAACAATACTAACTAAACTAAAACAGGAAAAAATACATGAATAGATAAAAAAAAGTCTAATCTAGAAAATTAGCTAATTTCTAAATCCCGGCAAAGGCATCAAAAACTTGTTGCAGCTAAATGCACACGCAAGTATACGCGGTCGTCAAGTAATAAAGTGACTTAAATTCGGATGTCGAGCCCACAAGGATTTGTGATTAACTATTACCTACATTAGACTATTCTAACTATCTAAACAAGAATTAAACCTAGAAGTATTTGATTATAAACTAACTAAAATAAAGAAAAACAAATAGTGAACTCTGAACAAAAGGATAGCAGATTTTTATGTTATCAATGCGATGCAAAACGATCTAGGGTTATGGGCTATCTAACAATCATATTGTATTCTTCAATTGAATTGATTGATTAATTTATCTGGTTTATTAGTTGATAGGGTTAATATTGCTCATAAGAATCTGTCGAGTTCTTACTCGCCTATTCAAGCTAACCTAATGCTTATATGTCTATGAAATTAGAACTAACAGGAACACATTTATAATTCCTGTAAATCAACCAAGCAAGACAATTAGGTATATGTTTATCCTAACTGCGAATCCACTCCTCGATGCCCAGGTTCAAGAACTTGTTTTACTCAATCCTATATGCAATCTATAATTCCCACTTTCGAGTTCAACTCTAAATTCGTAGATAATATTCAATTGGTGATCAAGAAATCAAATAATTAAGCATAAAATTGAATAAATAAACTAATACGATAAATCAAGAAATCAAAGTCAAATACTCGAATAACAATAGTCATGAATGAACCAGAACCCTAGAACGTGAAGTTTTAGCTCCACATAGATATGGTAGCCAAACAACAAATCATACAAAAAACATAAAAATTACTAAGTTTGGCGGAAGAAAAGATTAAATACGGCATCAACGGCGGCTCTGTGCTCTCCTCAGGGCAAAAGTCTGTCAAAAATTTGTTTACAATATATTTATATCGTGTAGGTAGGGGTGTTCATGGTTCGGTTTGGATCGGTTTTCCCCTAAAAAGAAACCAAACCAAGTAAGTCAATTTTTCAAATATTAGAACCAAACCAATTAAGTCGGTTTTTTCTCGATTCGGTTTATGTCGGTTTTTCGATTTTTTCGGTTTTTTGTCGGGTTTTTCTTAAATATAAGACATACACTACCAAACACATATTTCGGCGACCACATTTTTAACGTGACACTATCAAATCAATTGCCCTTTGAGAAATCTACTATTTACTAAAATATATTGATGATAATTGAATCAAATAGTGATGACTAATTTAAGAACTCAATTAAAAATACTTTTTTTTTAAACATGAAATGGATTCTTACACTTAACAAAAGAAAACTACCAATCAAACTAGAATATAAAGGTAAAGAACTATTATAAAAGTGCAAACGATTAACATTCACCACAAATTTTTTGAAACTTTGTATAAAAATATATATATATATGTGTAATAATAAATTTGAAATAACTACTCTTATAGTCAGTTTGGTTCGATTATTTTTTGATTAAAATCAAAACCAAACCAACTTTGATCGGTTTTTAAAATTCAAAACCAAAACCAAACCAAAACAAAAAGTATTGATTTTTTTGATTGATTTGATTTGAATTTCGGTTTAGTTCAGTTTTTCGGATTGTTACGAACACCCTTGTAAGAATGACTTTGGACCGAAATATCCTTACTGGAAACTGGGCCCAAATTACATTGCCACGCCGTGACCCACGTCGGATTTCACGACGTGTTAGTGGCTAACTTCAGGAGCCTTACACTTTGATGCCTGATGCACTTCTTTTCCTTACCAAATTCAAGTACGTTGGCATTTAACTTCTAATCAAAGTCCCTCTTTTGGCACGATATACATCATGCCATGATAGGTCCTTTTATCGCCTTAAGAGTAGCAAATAAAAGATGCACATTAGCCAAAAACTCGTACTTCTAACCTACCATTTTCATAACTGCTAGGTCAAAATTGATCTTTTTTGGTACATTCTTTTTACATTTTGATTTCGTTTGTATTTCTCCTTTTTCTTTTCTGCTCTTGCTTATAAATAATTTTACTAACCAAATGGGCAACTGATGCACATGCATTATGTTTCTGAGCCAATAGAAAAGATTAGAATTTTGAAATTTTGGATAAAGAATATTTTGTTTACTAGTTTATGCAATATTATTACTTTGATTTATTTATATTTACATTGAGGTTTTGTGTCACTTTTTACTTTAGTATTTACAATTTAATTTTAAAAAATTAAATCTATCACAGTCAAAAGCTAAACATGTGCGTCGACAACACCTCTATGATCGAATCTTATGATTTTTTTTTTACATTTTAATTAAATGAAATTTGTAAATTTTAAAGTTCTCATAATAAATACTTCAAATCATTTATTGATAAAAATAATAGTAACGGAAATTAAAATCTTTACATTTGTTATAAATAGAATTGTATATAAGGTGAATGTGAAGATTATGAGAGGAGACTCAGGTTATTTTCCAGTGGTGTATGGGGTTGCATCGGGGCAAGCATATTTTTATTTTCCCTAGCGATGGATGTGCTGACGCGACACGCCCAAGGGGAGGTGCCATGATGTATGTTATTTGCAGATGATATAGTTTGATTGCCGAGACACACTGCGGGATTAATGTTAGCCTAGAGGTGTAGCATCAGACCCTGGTTTCTATAGGTTTCAAGTTGAGCAGGACAAAAACAGAATACTTGGAGTGTAAATTCAGTGTTGGGATGCATGTAGCAAAAGTATACGTGAATCTTGATACACAAGTCATCCCCAAGAGAGATAGTTTCAAATATCTTGGGTCTATAATACAGAGAAACAAGGATATTAACAAGGATGCCTCACTTCGTATATGAATGGGGTGGTTGAAATGGTAGTTTGCTTCTAGTATATTATGTGATAGGAGTGTGCCACCTAGACTTAAGGGCAAGTTCTACAAAGCAGTAGTTAGAACGATCATGTTTGTATGGAGCCGAATGTTGGCCAGTCAAGAAATCTCATGCACATAAGTTGAAAGTAGCAGAAATGAGGATGTTGAGATGGATGTGTGGGCATAACAGAAAGACGAGATTATGAACGAATATAGTAGGGACAAGATGGGTGTGTCCCCTGTGGAAGATAATATGCGGGAATCGAGGATGAGATAGCTCAGACATGTGAAAACAAGAGACTCTGATGTCTCGGTTAGAAAGTGTGAGAGGCTTCCCATGGCGAGTCAGATGAGGGGTAAATGGAGGCTTAAGAAGAATTGGGGTGAGGTGATTAGGCAGGACATGACTCTGCTCCAACTTACCGAGGACATGGCCCTCGATAGAAAGGTGTGAAGGTCGAGAATTAGAGTGGTGCATTGATAAACTGTCTAGAGTTCCACTTTGTCTTACTAGTAATAGTAGCACTAGACGTATATCTTCCTATTCCTAGACACTTATTTTTATACGGTGTGTCATTATTATCAGTAGGATCTGCACTACTCATATAGTTTTGTATCTCTGAATCTTTGTTGTTACTCATCGTATTACTTGCTTCTTTGTCTTATTACCTTATTATTGTTATTGTTTCTCTATTGCTTCATTTTTACTGTTCTTGAGCCGATGTTCCTCTCTACCCTCATAGGATAAGGGTACGGTCTGCATACACACTATCCTCCCACGAGCAGGTTGCACATCACAACATGTATTATTGATTCATGCAACGATTGGCTTATTATAGAGCTTGGACTGGATCTGCCCCTCCGGAGTCTTCACAACCATGGTGAGCGCAAGTACCTATTGAGTGCGAGTGCCGACTAATTGGGATAATTAAATAACTATGAGAACTGAGTGACTGAGAGGGCTGAGTGACTGGGAGGATTGAGTGTATCACTGTTTTACAAACTTACTCATATTTTGGTGATTTTGATAAAAGATTTGGTTTTACTGTTATACTTGAAAAACACGCTTATTTTTCAAACTGTGAACGGGATAAGCATTTTACCTTCGAGTTATTAATTGTACAGCTTTAGTTATATTGTTATGAGTTGTTCCTAGCTATTGGTGTTGGACTCTGACACTTGTCCAGCTCGTCACTATTTTTAACCTAATGTTAGGTTTGTTACTTATTGAGTACATAGAGTCGGTTGTACTCATACTACACTTTTGCACCTTGCATGCGGATGTTGGATGCTAATGTTGTTGTGTATGGCGGGAGCTAGATTTGAAGATGTGCCTTCTTTCCGGTCCTAGCTGCATCTTGATCTTGGTAGCTTTATAATTTTAAATCTGTTCATGTATATTTCAAACTGATGATGTACTTTATTTCATACCAGCTTGTAAATTCTAGATCTTAGAAGCTCATGATTTGTATTATCAGTCTTTGAAAAATATATAGAGGTTAGAGGTTCAGTTATTTTATCATTCACTTGTCTCAATAAATCTTATTAAATTGAATAGTTCTTAATTGGTTTACCTGGCAAGTTGGGGTTAGATGTCATCACGACTAGTTGGATTTTGGGTCATGACACACTCGTGCACGACACTCTCACTCTCACTCAGTAGGTACCTACGCTCACTGCTGGTAAGTCAGACTCCAGAGGGGGCTGATCCTGCCTAAGTGCGCCAATCATGGCATGAATCAATAAAGATTGCTACGACGCGCAACCCATCCTATAAATATCCTCACAATCAGGCCCTCGACCTCACTCAATCATCAGTCAGTCCAGTCTCTCGGGCTCACGAATATCACGACAATCAGTCCAAAAATTGATGATATGATGTACCAATATTGCAACATAGACTAAGATATGATATGCAAATGATAGATGTGAATGAGTACTGTCACGACCCAAAAACCATTAGTCGTGATGGCACCTAACTTGACCCGCTAGGTAAGTCAATTAGCAACAACAAAAAAACTAAATAAACTTATTAAAAAAAAGAATTAAATTAGGATTTATCTGAACTTTTACAACTTTACCCAAGAACTGGTAGTACGACTCATGAGCTTCTAAGACTTAGAATATACAAAGCTAGTATGAATAAATACACCTTCTGTTTGAAAACTACATGAACATATTAATACGGTCTAAAACTACCAGGGACAAGTGAAAGCTTCTATATAAAATACACGAACATCTTCAGGGTCAGCACCCAACTTCTTCAGCAGCTCCACTCCAATAGTCTGCACAGAATGTGCAGAAGTGCAGTATCAGTACAACCGATTTCATGTACTAAGTAAGTGTCGAGCCTAACATCGACGAAGTAGTGACGAGGCTACGGCGGGGCATTAACAACATATAACCTGTGACAATAATATATGCAATAACGCAATAAAATAATTCTACACGAACAAGAAAATATAATTGAGACAATAATTATAAAGCAAGAAGGAAATTCAAACAAACAATTAAGTACTACAACAACAATGAAATAACTCAGCCGCCTTTTTCAGGCCTCATCTATAACAAACTCTCAAATAATTTTCAAGTTTTCAAACTTTAACTTTAAATAAAAGTAGTGCCAAATACGGAAAATAGTAATATAGAATAGTAGTTTTCAAATATTTATTTTTCTTTGAAAAATAATAAAAATATAATTATCCTCCTTTATTTCTCCTTGTTGCGTCGTGCAACCCGATCCCACCAGACATATCATATCAATTTATTCACCTGTATCACGGTCAATTACCCGCCCTTATCACAGCCCCCTTATCACAACCCTCTTATCACCGCCTTTCAAGTCAAAGCCTTTCACAATATTTATGTCACGACAATTGTAAACAGTACAAGTTTCACTTTAAATAACAATAAAAGAAGAATATGAAATAATGACAATAAAACAATGAGTGTTCCAGTCTTTATTTTATAAACAGTAAAACATGCATATTCTCCCATATCATGGTCCTGTTGCGGCGTGCAACCCGATCCCACCTATTCACAATATCGCAATCAATTATCCACCCTTATCACACCAATTTTGTTTATTCATCAAAAACTTTCACAGTTCAGGCCAAGCCTTTCACAACACTTCTATTTCCACAAACTTCAAACAGAAAACAGTATAGCTCGTAAGCTTCAACCAACATCATTTCACAATAAAACCAACCAGAATATATGTAAACACCATAACGCTGTCAACCCAGCTCAATATTTATGTACTATGATAGAATCAAGATAATAGCCAACATTTTTAATACACTTGCCATAACAATTGGCAACTATCAATTGAGACCAAACAGCCACGTAAACCTCAACAATCATAAAACAATTAAACTGCATTCCTCATCACTTCCTCAATATTA
>ML283605.1:29769-63699 GCA_005239495.1 Nicotiana undulata | reverse complement strand
ATCGCAGGTGCGGAATAATGGCCGCACCTGCGGGAATGGGTCAGGCCCAGAAGGGGCCGCACCTGCGGAAAATTTGACGCCCTTGCGAAGCCGCACTTGCGGCGCCTGGGTCGCGCCTGCGAGGGGGACTGCACCTGCGGGCTTGGTGTCGCGCCTGCGGTCTCGCACCTGCGGCTCTAGGCTCGCAGGTGCGGACACACCAGAAGATGGTGCATCAGCAGTGATTTCCTAAGTTTTCTCACCCCGTTAGCTACCCAAAACTCACCCGAGCCCTCGGGTCTCAAAACCAACAACACACACAACTCCCAAAACATCCTACGGACTTATTCAAACTTTTAAATCACAAAAATATCATCAAACTCAACGATTTAAACCTCAAAACTCATAGAAATTTATTAAAACTTCATAAAGCTTAATTTTTACCAATTTTGATCTGAAACACGTCATTTCAAGTTCGTTTTACACCAAATTTCACAGATAACTCACCTAACATATAATAAACCTGTTCCGGGCTCCGGAACCATAATACGGTCCCGGTAACACGGCTTCCACATAATTATTCATTTTCAAAATCCTTTATTATTTCCAGAAAATAATTTCTTTTAAAAATTTATTTCTCGGGCTTGGGACCTCGGAATTTGATTCCGGACACACGCCCAAGTCCCATATTTTCCTACGGACTCTCCGGGACCGTCAAATCACGGGTCCGGATCCGTTTACCAAAAATGTTGACCAAAGTCAACTATATTTAATTATTCAATTCAAAGTTCCATTTTTTTCAAATTTTCACATAGAAGCTTCCCGGCTACATGCCCGGGCTTTGCACGCATATAGAGGAGAGATTAACGGAGGTTTTTGGGGCCTCGGAACACAGATTTAGCTAGAATTACTTAGGATGACCTTTTGGGTCATCACAAAAAAATTTATTTTCCGATAAAGTTAGTTCCTTTATCATTAATTAATGGTATTGAGTTAATTATGATTAGATTCGAGCAAGTTAGAGAAAGATTCTAAAGGAAAAACTATAATTGAGCAGTGTGTGGCCTACGAAATTGAGGTAAGTGCTTGGTTTAACCTTGACTTGAGGTAATAGGAATCCTCGCTTATTTTCTATGTGAATCGCATGTGTGTGGTGTATAGGTGAGGTGACGAGTATCTATACACCACCAAATGATCTTTTAAACATGATCCCTTCCTCGTTTCCAATTTAATTGATTCTGTCTTAATTGTTCTATGTTCATTATTGTTTCTACGACTACTTGGCCTTATTCTTTTGTTGTTGAATATTGTTGTGGTTATTTCGGAAGAGTACTGGATGTTTATTTGGTCCCCTTGTGATATAGAAAGGTTGAGAAGTTTGGCATTTTTTTTACGAGATGTAAAAATATATATGTTCCTGTGGATTTCATTTTTCTGTGATAATATTGATGAGTTTATGAGAAGTATAATGTTTTGTTTATTCTTGTTGAGATAAAAGTGTTGTGAAAGGCTTGCCTGAACTGTGAAAGTTGCGATACATGAATAAGTTGATACTGATAAAGGTGGATAATTGATAGTGATAAGGGCGGATAATTGATAGTGATAAAGGTGGATAATTGATAGTGATAGGGGTGGATAATTGATGGTGATAAGGGTGGATAATTGATTGTAACGACCCGGCCGGTCGTTTTGTGTATTAGGACCCCATTCCCCTAAATAAGACTTCTCGTAGTGGCTTTTTATGATTAATGACTTGTGGGGATGGGTGGTTCGAGATTTGGAAGAGTTTGGAATGGTATAGGAACACTTAGTTCTTTAAGGTTGGCCTTTAAGGCCAAGTTTGACTTCGGTCAATATTTTGAGTAAACGAACTCGGAATCAAGTTTTGACAGTTCCAATAGCTTCGTATGATGATTATGGACTTGGGCGTATGTTGACCCGTGGGCGTTTCAGCACCAAATAGTGAAATATGATACCTTACATTTAAGAATTGAGGTTTGGAGCGTGTTTTTTTGTTATCGAGGTCCGAACGGAATTTCGAGATCGGAAATAGTTCCGTTATGTCATTTATGACTTGCTTGCAAAATTTGGTCGCATTCCGAGTAGTATAGGTCGGTTCGGCGCGTTGTTAGCAAATTCTAGAATTTAAAGTTCAAAGTTTGATTCAATTTTGTTTTGGGGTCGGATTCTTAGTTTCGTTGTTGTTTTTCCCGTTCCAAAAATTTGAGCGAGTCTGTATCACGAATACAAACTTGGCAGTTCCATTGGATGAGGTCCTGAGGGGCTCGGGTGAGTTTCGGACCCCTCAGAGCTAATTGCAAAACACCAGATTTTCACAGTCTGGTTTCCTTCTGTACGATCGCGGGTGCACGCACGGGATCGCATAGAAGGAGTTGGCAAGGTGGGAAAAATGCCCTGCGCGATCGCACAGGCTTGCACACATTCGCACTAGGTAAAGCTGTAACCTGGCCCAGCTTTTGTTCTCCGCGATCGCATCCCACTCCCCCGCGATCGCATAGGTCTAGCCCAGCTAGCCTCCGCGATCGCACATCCCCTTCTGTGATCTCACAGTAGGCCTTCAGGGGGCCCTGACAGTTGACCACCGCGATCGCATACAAGGGGCATCTGGGCAGTGTTAGATTAATACGGGACTTAGTCCCTTTTGAGCCATTTTTCTTCACGTGGGGCGATTTTGGGAGCTTTCAAAGAGGAGATTTCACCTAGAAACTATGAGGTAAGTAATTCCTACTACAAATTAAGTTGAATACTTGAATTCTTAGGTATATTAACACACTAATTAGTGGAAAATCATGGGTTAGAGTAAAAATCTAGGTTTTATGAAAAATGGAAGAATTACCAAGGAATTTGTCATGGAATCATACACAAACTATATATTAATGATCCTTAGCTTATGGGTAAGTATTTCCTTCGAAAACTTCCGGAATCCAAGCATGTGGGCCCGGGGGTGTATTTTGAGATTTCAAAGTAGGCTAAAATAGTTAATTAAATAGGGGAATTTCATGCCTTTGAGTATAAATTAATGTATTTATGCAACATTTGACTAGTTTCGAGTCCTTGGGAGACGAGTTTGGAGTTTGGGGCGCGTTCTTGACCCGGAAAGTAGGTTCTACACGAGGTGAGTCTCCTTTCTAACCTTGTAAGAGGGAATTTCCCCCATAGGTGATTATAAATTATTGCATGCCCTTATTTGCGGTGGCTACGCACGCACGAGGTGACGAGGGTCCATGCGTAGCTACTACAATATCATGTTGGGTAGTTTTACGACTCACAAGCATGCTTTACGCGCCTTGTATGTGACCTTAAATGTATTTTGAGTTACTTAGTATCCTCGAATTGGTATGAGAACATTTAGGAAGTTAAATTCAAAAATACATTGCTTAAATTCTTGTCTTCAAGCATAATCTCTGTTAAACCCTTGGATTCTTGAAATTTTGTGTATGTATATGGGCACCCGCGTCGCATGTATGATTCGTGAGCGGGATAGCCCTATCATTATGTCAACCGCGTCGCATGTTTGATTAGCGAGCAGGGTAATAGATAAATCTTTGGTTTGAGTCATTCGACCCTCGGCAGTGCACATTAATTTTCGCGACGCTTTGGCCGTACGCTTTCGGCATACTATGTGCTATATAATTGACTGGGAGTTTCATTGTAATTGTATAGACTGTTTCATGCGAAAGAGAAATTTAGTGCATTATATTCTAATGAAATTTTACATGTAAAGGTAATTGCAAACTTACACTTGATATTCCATGTCTTTGTGATTACTACGACTGTTATACCTGCCTAGCTTTTATTAAATTATATTATTTAATTTTGACCCTAGTAAGTATCACGTCTACCTCTCGTCACTACTTCTTCGAGATTAGACGGGATACTCACTGGGTACATATTTGTTTATGTACTCATGCTATGCTTCTGTACTTAATTGTACAGGCTGTGAGGCAGGTGCAACTGGGTATTCATCCGTAGCTCGTCCTTGACGTATAGTTGGCGTGGACTTCTTGGTGAGCTGCTTTTGTGACCACCTAGCCGGTTGTTTTGCGTATTACGACCCCATTCCCTTAAATTAAACCTTCCATAGCGGCTACTCGTGCTTTATGACTTGCGGGAGCGGGTGGTTCGGGATTTGGAAATGATTTGAGTGGTTTAGGAACACTTGGTTCCTTAAGGTTGGCTTATTTGGTCAAGTTTGACTTCGGTCAACATTTTGAGCTAACAACCTCAGAATCGAATTGATAGCTCTAGTAGCTCTGTATGATGATTTCGGACTTGGGCGTATGTTCGGCTTTTCTGACGACCCGGGAACATTTCGGCGCCCGTAATGGAAATCAGGATTTCCTTAAGTTTGGAATTTGGCTTGAAACGGGACTTTATGCTATCGAGGTCCGAACAGAATTTCGAGACCGGGAATAGTTCCGTATAGTCATTTATGACTTGTCTACAAAATTTGAGGTCATTCTGAGTAGTACAGATTCGTTCGGCGCAATGAGATGAATTCAAGAAATTTCAAAGTTATTAAGTTATGATTTCACGGGTTTTGGAGGGTGATTTTGAGTTTTAGCGATGTCATTAGTGTTCCGTAGGCTCGAGCAAGTCCGTATAATGATTTGGGACCTGTTGGTATGTTTTGACGGGGGCTAAGGTGACCCAGGAGCTCTCGGACCCCGCACGAAGCCAAAAACCATTGCTGGTGCAGCTACTTCTGGTGTGACCGCACCTGCGGTCTCTCAGTTGCAGGTGCGAGTCCGCACCTACGGTCCAGCCTTCGCAGGTGCGACCCCCATCGCAGGCGTGGCCCTTCTTCCGCAGGATCGGGACCGCTGGTGCGGACTCCTTCTCCGCAGGTGCGATGCCCAGGGTCCCAGGCCCTTTTCCGCAGGGGCGATGATATTCTCGCAGGTGCGAGACCGCACCTGCGGTCCTAAGATCGCAGGTGCGGAAATCACTGTTGCCAGCCCCTTTTAAATGTCCAAAAATACAGGTTTTCTTCATTTTTATCCACCGTCAACCTCCATTAGAGAGTATCCAAGTTTGAGCAACACCTCCCACGACCACCCACAGTAGAGGTAAGTAATTCTCTTCTATTTTTCAATATTATGCATAGAATTCAAGGGGTTTCATTCCTAAAGAATCAAAAATCATAAAAATTTGGATAGAAATTCTAGGGCTTTGAATAAATTGGTGAATTATTCATCTGAGGCTATGAATCCTTGCATAAATCACATAACTTCGATCCTTAGACTTCGGGTAGGTGATTCCTTCAAGAATTTTTGAAATCCAAACGTGTGGGTCCGGGGTCAAAATTCCGGAAATGGTCAAGAATGCTTAATTTTAGGATTTCTTGTTAATTCTTCTTCTTGGAACCTAGATTAATTCAATTATACCATGTTTGGTTAGTTACGAGCCGTCGAGGGTGAATTTCGGAGATTCGGGCGCATCCTTGATCCGAGGGGTGATATCGTCACGAGGTGAGTCTCCTTTCCAAACTTGTAAGGGAGAAATGTCCCCGTAGGCTCCTTTTTGCTATGTACACATGTTGAGGGGGCCGCGTACGTACCAAGTGACGAGAGTCTGTACGTGGTGACTATATTGCTATGTCGGGTAGCCGTAGGACCCACGAGCATGCCATTTCATATCTTATTTGAACCATTGTATGTATTATAAATTGTGTTTTTTGTTGAAATGACATTGGAGAGGTAAAAATATGATGATGTAAATCCTAATTGGCTATTAGTGACATGATATTGACACAATCCAGTTGAGTTCACGGTCGAGTCGGTACCCGTAGGTACTTACATGTGAATACTATTACTATCGAGTCAGCACACGAGTCGCAGACATGATGCGCGATTGTTGGGAGCTTATTACTATCGAGTCAGCACACGAGTTGCAGGCATGATGCGCGATCGTGGGGAGCTTATTATAATCGAGTCAGCACACGAGTCGCAGGTATGATGCGCGATCGTGGGGAGCTTATTACTATCGAGTCAGCACACGAGTTGCAGGCATGATGCGCGATCGTGGGGAGCTTATTACTATTGAGTCAGCACACGAGTCGCAGGCATGATGTGCGATCGTGGGGAGATTTTAGTATTGAGTCAGCACACGAGTCGCAGGTATGATGCGCGATCGTGGGGAGCTTTACTATCGAGTCAGCACATGAGTCGCAGGTATGATTCGCGATCGTGGGGAGCTTATGACCTTAGTCCTTATGACCTACCTTATGACTCCGGCCGATTGTCTTGTCTGTGTCGGTATACGTACACTTGAGTCTGGATCACATATGACAGTATTAGCAAGGTATTGTTGGATAAGAGGAACTGGTACTTGGTGTTCTTACTTGTGTTACATTATGTGTTCATATACTTGTTGTTTACTGTTTCGCATGCCTATTGCTTTAGCCTTATCTTGTTCTATATTATGTTGATGGACCTTAGTGAGTATCTAGTCGACCTCTCGTCACTACTTCTTCGAGTTTAGACGGGATACTCACTAGGTACATATTTATATATATGTACTCATGCTGCACTTTCTTTCCTTTTCTGTACTTGACTGTACAGGTCCGGAGACTGGTCCATCTGATTTTCAGGTCGGTGCTAGATATTGATAGCGTGGTCATACTTCACGGTGAGCCGCTTTCCTGGAGACTTCCTAGCAGCACCCTGGAGTTCCTTTTGTTATACTCTCTGTCTATTTCATTCAGACTGAGACCCTGTATATATTGTAGTCATTGTATATTTAGTAGTTGCCCGTGACACTCGTGACACTAATTCCTGGCACACACGCGGTATATATTTTTGGGTTTTGGGTTTTGTATCTATGTATATGTTTTATTTTGGCTTTGTATTTACTATGATTTTACCTTCACGCAAGGCTAGTATCATGTTAGTTGTTTTAGACTGGTAATTATTGATTTGTTTGACCGAATCGGAAGGGTATCACTTAGTGAAGTTAATATCGGCTTGCCTAACCCCGCTGTTCGGCGCCATCACGACCCGGATTGGGATTCCGGGTCGTGAAATCTTTCCTTGACGCTTTTCCCTGGCAGCACCCTGGAGTTCCTCTTTTCTTTTGTTATGTCTGTACTATATCTCTTCAGACAGTAGGGAAGACTTGTATTTTCTTTTGGATACTTTTTTCTATTAGATGCCCGTAGACTTGTGACGCTAGTTCATGGCATGCCCACGTAGTAGATATTATATTCTATTGGGTTGTAAATTGTTGGTAGTGACCTATTTAGTTATTTATTCCTTTATAATCATTTAAAAATATTGTTTATCTCGTAATTTAGTTCTAACATTTCACATGAATTGGCTTGCCTGACATCGGAGTTGGGCGCCATCGCGACCTAAACTAGGATTTGGGTCGTGACAACATGGTATCAGAGCTCTAGGTTCACGTAGGTCTCACAAGTCACGGTCAAACCCATTAGAGTCATGTGGATCGGTACGGAGACGTCTGTACTTATCTTCGGGAGGATATAGGGTGTTAGGAAACCTACTTTTATTCATATTCTATCATGCAGTCGATGGTGTACTGAATATCACTCTTCTATTCTCTCACAGATGGTGAGGACGTGCGTAGCTGATTTTCCAGACCCGGGAGATGCCGCTTCCCCTGCAGTCCGAGGCTGTGGCAGAGGTCAGGGGAGGGCACCAGCCCGAGGAAGGGGACGAGGGCGTCCCAGAGCTATTCCATTAGCACCCCCAGCAGATCCAGCAGAGGATCCCATTACTGAGGAGCAGGGCGAGGTTCCCCCAGCGGATCCAGCTCCGATGGACTTCATGACTGCACCAGGCTTCCAGTTGGTCATGGGTCGTATGATGCGGTTCATTGACACTATAACTCGGGCTGGTTTATTTCCAGCGGATCCTGCCACATACCAGGAGGGAGGGGGAGTTCATACCCCTACTGCCCAGGCTGCAAGACATGCAACAACAGTATATCAGACCCCGAGTACACCGCCTGTTGGTGGAACCCAGCCTGTAGCAGCAGCACCTGAGCTCAGACCAGCTACGGACAGCGATCCGCAGAAGTTACTGGATAGATGGACTCAATTTCACCCTCCTGTCTTCGGAGGTGAGAGGGCCGAGGATGCCCAAGACTTCATTGATAGGTGCAAGGACAGACTGCACAACATGAGGATACTAGAGTCCCATGGAGTTGATTTCACTACCTTCCAGCTAGAGGGCAGGTCCCGCAGATGGTGGCAGTCTTATATCCTTGGGAGAAGTTCACTCAGTTGTTCTTGGATAGATATATTCCACCCTCCGAGATGGAGGAGCTGCGGTATCAGTTTGAGCAGCTGGAAAAGGGACAGATCTCAGTGACAGACTACGAGGCCAGGTTTTCTAAGTTGTCTCGTCATGCCTTATGATACTTCCTACTAATGATGAGAGAGTGCATAGATTTGTAGTTGGGTTGCACTCAGGTATTAGGGATAACATGTCCCGAGAGGTGGAGATGGGGACTCCCTATCAACTTGTTGTTGAGATAGCTCGCCGGATTGAGGGTTATCGATAGAGGGGTAGAGAGCAGGGTTAGTAGGACAAGAGAGCTAGGTTTTCTCGAGATTTCATAGGTGCCCCAGCTAGGGGTAGAGGTCAGTTCGGTAGAGGACAGCCTAGCAGGCCTCCATATTAAGATCCTCTACCACTTCCCCGTTGTGCACCAATGAGGCCTTATTTCAGCGCCATGCCGGAGAGTTCCTACCGTCCCCCAGCCATTCAGGGTTCCTCTGACGGGTATTCCGGTCATCAGGGGTCTTTTAGTCCTTACTTCAGTTCCATGCTGGAGAGTTCTCACCGGCCCCCAGCTATCCATGTTTCTTCGTCTTCAGGACGGCAGGTTATGGTACCGAGGGGATGTTATAAATGTGGGGATCCAGGACATATCAGGAGGACTTGTCCCAGGCTTGGGGAAAGGCCGTTCAGCAGAGTTATCAGCCTATGGGTCAAGCACCAGCGGTCCGGCCACCTAGAGGTGGAGGGCAGGTCGGTAGAGGTCGTCCCAGAGGTGGAGGCCGGGCAGGGGGAGTTCAGCCAGCTACCATGCACTCTAGTGGAGGTCATTCATCCGGTTCTCCAGCAAGGTTCTATGTTATTCCGGCCCGATCAGATGCAGTGGCCTCAGACGCCGTGATCACAGGTACTATTTCAGTATGTGGTAGAGAGGCATCAATGTTATTTGATCCAGGATCCACTTATTCATATGTGTCAGCCTTATTTTCTTGTTTCATGGATGTTCCTCACGAGTCCTTGGGTACTCTTATTTATGTGTCCACTCCTGTGGGCGATTCTGTAGTGGTATACCGGATTTATCGATCTTGTGTGGTTGCCTTATGTGGGTTCGATACCAGGGCGAACCTCCTGTTGCTTGACATAGTTGATTTTGAGGTTATTCTAGGCATGGATTGGCTATCTCCCTATCACGCCGTTCTATATTGCCATGCCAAGACAGTTACTCTAGCCATGCCCGAATTGCCTAGGCTGGAGTGGAGAGTTTCCTTAGTTAGTGCAGCCAGTCGGGTTATTTCCTTCCTGAAGGCTCGACATATGGTCGAGAAAGGTTGTATGTCCTATCTTGGTTATGTGTGGGACAAACTGCCAAGTCTTCAACGATTGATTCAGTGCCAGCGGTTCGAGAGTTTGCTGATGTATTTCCTTCAGACCTTTCGGGCATGCCTCCGGAACGTGATATTGATTTCTGTATTGATTTAGCCCCAGACACCCAGCCTATTTCTATTCCCCCATACCGTATGGCTCCGAAAATATTGAAGGAATTGAAGGAGCATCTTGAGGAGTTGTTGGCCAAGGGGTTTATCAGGCCGAGTGTGTTGCCCTAGGGTGCTCCAGTGCTATTTGTGAAGAAGAAAGATGGGTCTATGCAGATGTGTATTGACTACCGCTAGCTGAACAAGGTCACCATTAAGAATAAGTATCCATTACCACGCATCGATTATTTGTCTTACCAGTTGCAGGGTGCTCGGGTGTTTTCTAAGATTGATTTGAGATTGGGGTACCACCAATTGAAGGTTCGGGACTCGGATGTTCCGAAGACTGCTTTTCGTACGAGATATGGCCATTATGAGTTCCTGCTGATTTCCTTTGGCTTGACTAATCCCCCAGCAGCATTTATGGACTTGATGAACAGGGTGTTCCGGCAGTATATTGATTCTTTTGTCATTGTCTTCATTGATGACATTCTGATTTGCTCACGTAGCCTGGGAGAGCACGAGCAGCATTTGAGAGTTGTGCTCCAGACTTTGCGAGAACAGAAGTTATATGCTAAGTTCTCCAAGTGTGAGTTCTGGTAGGATTCCGTGGCATTCTTGGGACATGTGGTATCCGGAGAGGGTATCAAGGTGGATCCTAAGAAGATTGAGGCAGTTCAGAGTTGGCAGCGTCCTACTTCAGCTACAGAGATCAGGATCTTCTTGGGCCTAGCAGGTTATTACCGGCGATTTGTGGAGGACTTTTCATCCATTGCAGCCCCATTTACTAGATTGACTCAGAAGAATTCCCCGTTTCGATGGTCTGACGAGTGTGAGGCGAGCTTTCAGAAGCTCAAGACAACATTGACCTCAGCACAGTTCTAGTATTGCCTTCCGATTCTGGGATGTATACAGTATATTGCGACGCTTCACACGTTAGTTTGGGATGTGTGTTGATGCAGGAAGAGAGAGTTATTGCTTATGCTTCGTGCCAGCTAAAGGTCCATGAGAAGAATTACCCTGTGCACGATTTGGAGTTGGCGGCGATTGTTCATTCTCTTAAGATTTGGAGGCACTACTTGTATGGGGTGTCTTGTGAGGTTTATATAGACCACCGCAGCTTGTAGCACTTGTTCAAGCAGAGGGATATTAATTTGAGGCAGCGCAGGTGGCTTGAGTTGCTGAAGGATTATGATATCACCATTCTTTATCATCTTGGCAAAGAAAATGTGGTAGAAGATGCTTTGAGCAGGAAAGCGGAGAGTATGGGTAGTTTGGCTTATATTGCAGCAGAGGAGAGACCTCTAGCCTTGTACATTCAGTCCTTGGCTAATCGCCGGGTGAGATTAGACCTTTCAGAGCCTCGCCGAGTTCTAGCACATGTGGTTGCTCAATCTTTGTTATTGGGAGAGATTAAGGCTCAGCAGTTTGATGATTCGTGCTTGGCAGAGCTTCGGGAGACAGTGGTTCAGGGTGGTTCCAAGGAGGTTACTATTGGCAAGGATGGCGTTCTGAGACTTCAGGGTCATTTGTGTGTCCATAATGTTGATGGCCTGAGGGAGAGGATTCTAGAGGAGGCTCATTGTTCACGGTATTCTGTTCATCCTGGTGCTACGAAGATGTATCGTGACTTGGAGCAGCATTTCTGGTGGAGGCGGATGAAGAAGGACATAGTACAGTACGTGGCTAGATGTCTTAATTGTCAGCAGGTCATGTATGAGCACCAGAGGCCAGGAGGCCTACTTCAGCAGATGCCCATTCATGAGTGGAAATGGGAGCACATCAATATGGACTTCGTGGTTGGGTTGCCTCGGACTTTGCATAGGGGTTGACACGGTTTGGGTCATTGTGGATAGGTTGACCAAATCGGTGCATTTCATTCCAGTAACTACATATACTTCTGAGAGGTTAGCCCAGATCCACATTGTTATGCCCCGCAAAATTACATCGATATTACGTCTCGCAGTACTACATTACGATGATGTTACGCTTCGTAGTATTGAATGACGACGAAGTTGTACCCTGTAGTATTATACGTTCAATTTGTCGTAAGGTAATTGACATCAGTCTAAGAAAAAGATTATTTGGAGATTATAAGTATTATGCTATTTCAAACAAGTGATGAGTAAATTCGTGAAGGTGAGTAGGGAAGTAAGTCAACGAAAATAAACTTTTGTCCGAGTTTGGCATGTTTGGATAAAATTCGGGCCGAGCGTTAATACCCAGTATTCATGGACCAGTACCATACAAGGTGCCGCAAGGCCATGATAGTAAAGTGTATTATAGTAATTTGTATAAAGTGTATTTATAATAAGTAAAATTCTAAGTAAGTTGAGATAATTCTTAATTATGTGGGTAATTAATTAATTATTGGTTAATAGTGGAATTAACAAAGTTAATTAGTATTAATTAGTGGTTAATTAAGGTCTTTTGGATAAAGACCAATATGTCACGTGGCAGCAAGGCCACATCCAAATTGTGACTCTTACAATTGAGGATGAAGTTAGATATATTATGACAAAGTTTTATCTCTTATGAGCTTCTGTTGGGTTGTAGGAAGTTACTGTCATTAGAGTTTTATTCATTTTTATTGGTCAAATAAATTTCTACTCTTTCAATTTCCAAATGGTCTTTACATCACCACCCCTCAAATAGGAGGTTATAGTAAGACTTCTTGGAGAATCATTTGACAAGGTCATCTTCCATGCCTTCTTATCCCCGTAACTGATCTGTAAAGCTTATATACCTTTGTGATTCCAAAGAGACGAGAAATTCAGTTGTTAGAGTTGTATGACCAAGCCAACATTGAATGCAATTTTAGTTCCTAAAAGAGATTCCTATGAACCTCATGAAATCCTTTCTCTTCATATACTTTTCCATTAAGCTTGTTTTATAAGAGGGAGTTGCCACTTTCCCTAACCATCCAAAATATGTGGCAAGATTTGAGAATTTGACAAGTCTTCTAACATGAATCAGATACCATCTTAGGAAAAATGGAACCATTATGTATTAAAGACATGAATCACATCTCCATTTTCTTATAACATGGGATTTCAAGAATTCAAAATATGATAGCGTCTTCAACACTTCAAAATCCGAGATTTCAAAGCACCTTAATTAATGTGAGATTTTGCAATATAAAGGGAGTAAGGTGTAATATTTCTCAAGAGAATCGACACAGGTATATTAAGGCTATCCCTTCTTTCTTTTTGGCATGATCTATACGACATGAACGAAACGACAAAATGCACAACTTTCATAAAAATACTTTATTCGTAGAAATGCTAGAAATGTGTATATTCTTATCCTTCCACGTGTCATATTACTCTATAATCTATTCGTAGAAATGCTTGAAATGTGTATATTCTTATGACGTACCGAGAGATTTTATTGACGTATTTCATTTGCATTTTATGCATTTATACATGCACATTGATCCATGACCAGATGGCGTTATATACGCGTATATATGTATGTATATATATATATGTATATGGGATATGGGAAAGGTTATGGCGTTATATACGCACCACAACCTGATCAAATGGTATACGTTGATGATTGCCCACAGTGGCCGATATGATATGATATGATGGGATGCCCTCAGAGGCCTGATGATGTTATGAAACATGTACCTATGCACGGCATGACATTCATACGCATATACATGGCATTATAACTATTTCATGAATTACAGAGTTATCCAGACTTACAGGTTGAGTCATGTACCCTATATTTCTTCCATGTCTGTTATGTACTTATTTATGTGCCTTACATACTTGGTACATTATTCGCACTGACGTCCCTTTTTGCCTGGGGACGCTGTGTTTCATGCCCGCAGGTCCTGATAGACAGGTCGAGATTCCTCCAAGTAAACTATCAGCTCAGCGGAAGGGGTTGGTGCGCTCCATTTGCCCCAGAGTTGCTTATGTGGTCAGTAAGGTTAGGACATGTACTTATTAGTATGGAGGGGCCCTATCCCGACCTGTATGACGTTTATGTACTCTTAGAGGCTTGTAGACACATGTCGTGTACGTGAAAGATTGTACGGCCTTGTTGGCCTATTTTTTGAGTTTATAAATGATCTTGTTGGCCTATTAGGCTCGTATGTCCCGTATATATGATGATGTAATAAGAAAGATATGTTACGTTGGTACTCGGTTGAGTAAGGTACCAGGTGCCCGTCGCGGTCCATCGGTTTGGACCGTGATAAAAGTGGTATCAGAGCGGTTCTATCCTAGGGAGTCTACAAGCCGTGTCTCATAGAGTCTTGTTTATGGGTGTGTCGTGCACCACACTTATAAGCAGAAGGCTACATGGCATTTAGGACTGTCGCTCTTTCATCTTACTCTAGATCGTGTCGTAGAGCTCACTTATAAGAATTCAAATCTCGAACTTCTATTCGTAATAAGATGATTCCTACGTTCAGAAAGACGATCGATGAGAGATATAGTTGTGAAAGTGTTGAGTTAGAGGAACTCGATTTTTGCATCTTGCTTATGATGGATAAATATGAGGTCTTCAGCAGAACATGTGGTACCTTATGTGTAAGCTTCTTGATAAGGAGCCTTAAGGAAAGAATATTTATCCACCTCTATGGTGAAAGGAAATAAGAGATTCAGAAGATAGATACAAGCTTCAACAAGTAAAAGGAGTGAGATGAGAAGGGTACGAGGTACCCAGTTAATGAAGATTATCGGTATTTTTAACTCTGGCAAAAAAGTATAAGCATTATGACTTACCTTCAACAGTAACAGATGTATATATAATTGGCCACACCCATCTCAGTTATACCCTATTGCGAGGCTAACATGTGTAGTTTAAGAAAAGGATAGGATATTAGGATCCGACTAGGGTTAGGGTAACCCAAAATGGTAAATGGATTGTTTGTGTTAATTGACATTTCCGAAGGATATTACAAAGGTGTTAATGGATCTCTTTGTAAGATACCTAGATAGAGCACTCTAAAATAGTACAGCTAGATATGAGTGCCACAAAGATAGGTACTGGAAACCTGTAAAGGATAAATATCATCTTACAATGACTCCCGTCCCTAGTAGAGAAATAATGCTAGGCAACCCGAAGAGCCAGTGGATGGAGCAAAGGGGAGCTAAAAGCAAAATAATATCTTGTTGAAGTATTCAGAATAAAGTAATAGACATAAATGTTAGCGAGAAATAAGAAAAGAGTTGATGAAGCATTATGATTAAGATATGATACATGGATGACAACGATAGATCGAAAAGATGACGATATTACAGAGTCTACTGCCAATTGAAGGAAAAGACGAGAGGTGACATGCAACAAAAGAGTATAGGCCATAAAGTCACATCCTTATTTCGAGAAATAAGTTCGCGACTCTAACGTGATTAACAGAAGGAAAATTTAGACCGTAGAGTAATAGAAACCAGTATGGATTGGTGAATAAGATAAATTAAACATGAATTAGGGACTGAGTGATTGATAATAATCGGCATCAGGAGAATTTCAAAATTTGGTTTCGGTGATAATAGGATGGACTACAGAAGAAGATTCATGAGACATTTAGAGAATGGTCATTCAGGGAGACACTTTCCTAAAGGAAGTAATATAAACAAATTTAAGCTTAAGGGGATATATGTGCCAGTTACACTAAGTGTCACCATCGCGAGTGAGGAATTTTGTTATCCTTGGCACAGAAGGATTATTGTAAGTCGAGTAAGGGTCATTGATGATGTGAAAGGACGCCAAAGATGAAGAGAGAAAAAAACATTTGTAAATAGGTCATCGTAGCTCCAACTCTTAGTAATCCACCAAATGGGGGGAATATGGAATGATGTGGCAGTAAGTCAGAATTAAGTGGATCTAGTAACTATGGAACGATAAAGGAAGGATGCGATAAGAATGAGAAAGGGATGATATTGCATTTATTCAAATTTTACATATATGCTATGATTCCATAACATTATGTAAGCACAATGTCAGAAAAAGGAAGTAAGGGTTCCTACCCGGCAGGTTACTGATAAATAAGCAGTTGGTGCAAGAGGTAAGTCAGACAAAGGAAATATTATGCGGAATATGGATATGAGAATGGGCCGACGAGTAGTTCGTAGTTGATTCAGGAAGAGCCTCGTCATGACTAGACAAGAGATAACAGACAAATCAGCAGACCATGCAAGATAAATATGGTTAACCCAAACACGGAGAATTCACCCCCGCAGTAATGTCATCATACTACTTGAGATATATTCAAATAGGAGTCAGGGTAGTTAAAGGTACCATATGAATATTACAAGAATAAATGAGTGTCCACTGGGAAGACAGTCAAAATATCAGTTCAGAAGCAACCCTACACAAGAGTGTGGAGGTAAGTAACTATGGAATATTGTAGGCGAGGAAGGACATCAAAAGTTTTATTGGGTATACAATGTAATAAGCTTAAAACTTTACAAGAGTCAAAGGGTCCTCCCTAAGTACTACAGTGAAAGACTAGCTGAGAAATGAGGAAGGAGGTTCAACCTAAGCACAGTGATCTATAGAGGAAATGATCTTAAAACAACAGTTTCACAACAACATTGTACATCCTCCATAAGAAAGAGGAACCTATCGTGGCTAGTGAACGGGAAGCAAAATCAAAAGCAACATTCAAAAATCGTATGAGCTGTACGAAAATTCCGGCATGCGTGAGATCTAAGATAAGCTAAGTATGCACCCAACAAGGGCGAAGAAAGACTAGGAAAGGTAATGGCTTACGTTTAAAGAAAGCTGAGAAAAAACGAAAGAATCATTCGATCAATGATGCAGTGTTGGTTACGTTATGAACACACTTAAGAGTGCAGAGTATTATCCATGCAGCATATATGTTGACAATCATACAGCGGTAGAATATTCCGGTATAAGTTAAAAGAAATAATTGAGATCAGGTTATTGACAGAGGAATGAATGTTAGAAGATTATATCATGGATATTCCATAGAGTCCATGGAAGGATAAAGTAATAACTAATACCATGAGCCGCATATTGGAAGATAACTTAAGCCAACATAAAGGCCGATCAGAAGAATGAGGAAACTAAAGAGTTATATCAACGAAGTAAATCAGTAGTTCGATTATTGGACCCAGAAATTGTAGAAATCGTGATTGAGAACATTTCAGGATCACTCTTAGTATCATACGTACAAGAGAGGAAGTACAACAACCCATATTCTGTAACAACTTTGTGATAAAGCCAGTAACAGTACAAGCCTCATAAGAAGTCAGTACGAAGCTCCCACTGGATTGTGTATGCACAATGTTATAATAAGAGCTTCAAGTTATAGATGAATCATACCTATGTGGAAGGAATGTTATGACAGGGATAGAATAATGCGAGGAAATATTTTAAAGTAAGTAAGGAAAAGGTGAACAACGTACAAGATACTCAAATGCAGAAGGCTATGAATAGTCCATACTGCGGATAAGAGGCTAGAAGCGCGAGGATTCAGTATCCAGGAATGATAGCAGCATCGTCAGTAGCATATTTTCCAGCCTATGGTCTAGGTATCGAAAGTCCTTACTAAGAGAATAATGAGGAGTTAGAGACGATATGATGTCTCGCTTGACGCTCCCAAAATAACATAAGGAAATCTATGATGCAAGAAAGTTGAAAGGTTGCAAGTAATATAAATACATATGTGTAGGTCGCAAGCTATAACAAAATGGATAAGTCCTCAAGATTAAGCCCATGAAAACAAGAAGAGCATATGGTTCCTCTAAGTTATACAAAGCTCATTATACCCTAAATGAACTCAAAGGAGTTTAATACTAATATGTGATGACCCAAAAGGTCATCCCGTGTAATTTTTAACTTAAATTGTGTTCTGAGGTCCTGAAAGCCTCCTTTAATCTCACCTCAATGTGCGTGCGCTGCCTGGGCGCGTAGCCGGGAAGCCTTAATGTGGAGAGTTGATAAAATGGTGAATTTACAATAATTATTTGAATAAAGTTGACTTTGGTCAACATTTTTGGTAAACGGACCCGGACCTGTGATTTGACGTTCCTAGAGGGTCCGTAGGAAAATGTGGGACTTGGGCGTATGCCCGAAACCGAATTGTGAAACCTGTGTTATCGGGCTAGTATTGTGGTTCCGGAGCCCCGAACAGGTTCAATATGTTTATTATGAGTTATCTGTGTAATTGGGTAAGAAACGGACTATGTTTGACGTGATTCGGACAAGAAGGTCAAAATATGAGAGTTTAAGATGTTGTGAAATATTACAATGATTTCGAGGCCTGATTCGTAGTTTATGATGTTATTTTTGTGGTGTAACTGTAAGAGTAAGTCCGTAGGATGTTTCTGAGGTTGTGTGTATAATTGGTGTTGATCCCCGAGGGCTCGGGTGAGTTTCGGGTATGTTCCGGGGTGTTTTAGACTTAGAACACAACAACTGCAGATCAAAAGGGGGTCCAGGTCTCTGAACCTGTAGCGCGGTCCGCGGTCTACCCTTCGCGGTCCGCGGTGGACCTTCTAGGCCGCGGTCGCCTTAGCGCGGTCCGCGGTGGGGGGAGGGGGTTCAGAGAGGTTCTTGCAATTGAGGCCTTCGCGACCGCTGTCGCCCTAGCGTATTTTTCAAAACCCTAAAACATAAGAGGCGATTTTCTAAACACTCCTTCTTCTCCAAAAAAATTGGTATGTGATTTCTAACTCATTTCCTTTACTCCATAACTTTCTTTTACAAGATTTCATCCTAGAATCCAGTGTTTTCATGGGGGAATTGGGAATTTGGGTAAAAATATAAGATTATTGAAATTTGGGAATTTAGACCTTAATTTGGGGTTGGGTTCCAAAACTAATTATATACCCGGGCTCGAGGGTGAATGGGTAATCGGGTTTTGGTCCGAATTTCAAGTTTTGACCAAGCGGGCCCGGTGTCGATTTTTGACTTTTGGGGGAAAACTTTAGAAAACTCATTTCTATGCGTTAGAACTTATTCATTTAGCATTTATTGATATAATTATGTAACTTGTGGCTAGATACGAGCGAGTTGGTGGTGGAATCAAGAGGTAAAGCGGTAGTAGAGGCTTGATTTGTGCTCGTGGCATCGAGGTAAGTGTTTGGTCTAACCTTAGCTTGAGGGATTAGGTATAGAGTCCTATTTTCTATGTGATTATCCATGTCCAACGTATAGGTGAGGTGACAAGTACCTATATGTTGTGGTCAATGCATGCCGTGAGTCAGCTTTTAGGTATTACATGTTTTTCTTCAATGTTTATTGTGTTATGAAGCAAATTTCATGTCGGAAGTATGCAATTGCTGAAAATACCTGATAAGGACATGTGATAAGTTGTTTTCAGTTGAGGATTGTTTTGTTGAGTCATGTACTCGGATGAGATTGGTTATAGTTGAGTCCCTTGCCAGGGCGATATTATTGTTGTTGTTGTTCCCTTGCCGGGATGAAGTGAGTTTTGTTGTTCCCTTGCCGGGATGAAGTGAGTTATGATTCATATTGATGATTATCTTTTCCTTGTTGTTGTTGATGATATTTTTTTGGTGAGGAAGAGTGTAAAGCACGGAGTGTGATTTCGTGCCATTCATTCATTCATTTATTGCATGGTGAGGATGAGAGTAAAAGCATGAAGGGTGATGTCGTGCAATTCATTCATTTATTTATTGCAATTCGAGGAAGAGAGTAAAAGCACGAAGAGTGATGTCATGCCATTCATTCATTTATTTATTTCAATGTGAGGAAGAGAGTAAAAGCACGAAAGGCGATGTCGTTCCATGATTTTACATTTATAAGCACGAGGGTTAATGTTGTGCCATTCATTTATTTATTGCATTGTGAGGATGAGATTAAAGCACGAAGGGTGATGCCGTGTACATACTTGTTTGCGTTGCTACCTTCCGTTGATTTTCATTCTGTTATATTGAGGCCATGTTCAGTTATTTGTTATTGTTTCTCTCTTGTTTTCCCCAGCATATCCCCCATCCCCCTCGTACTTAACTGTTATTTCATGTTGCTATCTGTTGTATATTGTAGAACTGTACAAGTATATGTTGTTTTCGTGTCTAGCCTCATCACTACTTCGCCGAGGTTACGCTCGACGTTTACTTAGTACATGGGGTCGGTTGTACTGATGCTACACCTGCACTTCTCTATGTTGTGCAGATTATGCAGCCGGACCCAGTGGACACTGACAGAGGAAGTATCCTTCAGTCCACACAGGAGACATCAAGGTAGACCCGCAGGCATTCGTGGGCCTTGGCGTCACCATCTATCTGCTCATTTCTATCTATTTGTATTTCTAGACAGTTGTACTTGTTCTTTCAAGATCATTCTTGTAGAAATCTTAGATCGTCCGTGAGGATTTGTGACACCTGTTCTGGGGGTTCATGTACGGAAGTTTCTTAACGCTTTTATATTAAGTTGATAAATTTCTAGCTTCCGCAATTTAGTTTAAATATTCATGCTTATTGTTTCAATGTTAGGTATCTTAAACAAGGAAAACGGTAAATTTAACAAAAATGTTGGCTTGTCTAGAGGGTTCAACGTTAGACGCCATCACGGCCTGAAGGTTGGATTTTGGGTTGTGACAAGTTGGTATCAGAGCACTAGCTTGCGTAGGTCTCACAACTCACGGACAAACTTGGTAGAGTCTGAGGGATCGGTACGGAGACGTCTGTACTTATCCCTCAGAGGCTGCAAAGTTAGGAATGACTTCACTTTTCCTTCTTCTCTATGGTGCGATTTGAAATTCTAAATGCTAATCGAGTTTCCATTCTATTCTCTCGCAGATGGTGAGAACGCGTGCTCCGTCATCTACCGATCAGCAGCCTGATCCTTCTATGGCAGCTCCTACGAGGGGCGGAGGACGAGGACGAGGTTGTGCTAGATGTCGAGGCTAGGGTAAGGCTCAGCCCATAGCAGCAGCCCCGGTGGGGAATCCTCAGATTGAGTTCACCGAGGAGATCCCCGCACAGACAGTCCTAGTTGGACCAGCTCAGGTCCCGGAGGGGTTAATTTCCACCTCGGTGCTTCAGGACGCTCTAGTCCGCTTAGTGGGACTTATGGAGAGTGTGGCTCAGGCCGGTCTTATTCCTACAGCACAAGAAGTCTCTCAGGCTAGGGGAGGGACCAAGACTCCTGCTACTCACACACCAGAGCAGTTAGCCACTCAGTTCCAGACTCCATCACCTCAGGTAGTCGGAGTGGCTCAGCAGGGCATTGTGGCACCGACAGTAGAGGGAGCAGCTATGTCAGCCGATGCCCTATGGAGATTAGACCGGTTCACCAAGCTATTTCCTACTACTTTTACTGGTGCACCATCATAGGATCCCCAAGATTACTTGGACAGTTGTTATGAGGTTCTTCGGAACATGGGCATAGTAGAGTCCAATAGAGTTGACTTTGCTACATTTCGTATGTCTGGTACCGCCAAGACTTGGTGGAGAGACTATTGCTTGACCAGACCAGTTGGGTCTGCACCTTTGACTTGGGCTCAGTCAGAGTTATTCTTGGGGAAGTTTCTTCCAGTTACTCAAAGAGAGGATCTCCGGAGGCAGTTTGAGCGTCTCCAGCATGGCTCTATGTCTGACTCAGTACGAGACCAGATTCATCACTCTAGCCAGGCATTCTATTATGATACTTCCCACTGATCGTGAGAGAGTGAGGAGGTTTATTGAGGGTTTAGCTCAACCCATCAGACTTCAGATGGCCAGGGAGTTAGGTACTGATATTTCATTCCAGGATGCGGCCAATGTGGCCAGGAGGATTGAGATGATTTTGTCACAGGGTGGTGGTCAGGGGGATAACAAGAGACCTCGTCATGTCGTTCAGTTCAGTGGCACCTCATCTGGAGGCAGAGATTCTTTCGGCAAAGGTCATCCCCCTAGAACATATCAGTTGGCACTTCAGGTATCCCGCAGTGCACCGCCAGCTCCTATTAGTGCACCACAAGCTCCTATCAGTGCGCCGCCGCTTCAGAGCTTCCAAGGTGGTTATTCAGGTTGACAGGGTCAGTTCCAGAGTCAGCAGCCACAACAGTAGAGGTCCTGTTATTCTTGTGGTGTTCCGGGGCACCTTTCTAGGTATTGCCCCCGAGCTTCTTGTAGTTCTCAATATCAGGGTTCTCGTGCCATGGTTCCAGCATCAGGTGCACCCCTGCCCCCTCAGCCAACTAGGGGTGGTGGTCGTGGTGCCAGAGGTGGAGGTCAGACTCATAGAGGTGGAGGACATGCCACGAGAGGTAGAGGTCAACCTGCAGTAGGTCGGCCCAGAGATGTTCAGGTTGGAGGGGCTTCGCCCCGGTGCTATGCTATACCTTCCAGGCCTGAGATTGAGGCCTCTGATGCAGTTATTACAGGTACGGTTTCAGTTTATAGTAGAGATGCTTCAGTTTTGTTTGACCCAGGGTCTACATTCTCCTATGTGTCTTCATATTTTGCTCCTTATCTGAGTATGCCCCGTGATTCCCTGAGTACTTCTATATATGTGTCTACCCTAGTGGGTTATTCTATTTTGGTAGATCGAGTCTACCGTTCATGCTTAGTGGTTATTGGTGGTTTGGAGACTCGGGTAGATCTTTTGCTTCTTGATACGGTTGACTTTGATGTTATATTGGGAATGGATTGGCTATCTCCCTACCATACCATTCTGGACTGTCACGCCAAGACTGTGACCTTGGCCTTACCAGGAGTACCTCGTTTGGAGTGGAGAAGGACTCCTAGCCATCCTTCCGGTAGAGTTATTTCATATATGAAGGCTCGGCGCATGGTCGAGAAGGGTTATTTGGCCTATTTGGCCTATGTTCGTAATTCTAACGCCGAGGTCCCTTCTATGGAGTATGTGCCCGTGGTTCGTGAGTTTCCAGAGGTATTCCCTGCTGACTTGCCGGGTATGCCACCCGACAGGGATATTGAATTTTGCATTGAGTTGGTTCTGGGCACTCAGCCCATTTCTACCCCGCCGTATCGTATGGCCCCGCCAGAGTTGAAGGAGTTGAAGGATTAGTTGCAGGATTTGTTGGATAAAGGCTTCATTAGGCCTAGTTTTTCCCCTTGGGGTGCCCCAGTGTTGTTCATTAAGAAGAAAGACGGCTCAATGAGGATGTATATTGACTACCGGCAGCTGAATAAGGTTACCATTAAGAATAAGTATCCCTTGCCGAGGATTGATGATTTATTCGACCAGCTTCAAGGTGCTACAGTGTTTTCCAAGATAGACTTGAGATCTGGCTACCATCAGCTAAGGATTAGTGCGTCTGATGTCCCTAAGACCGACTTTCACACTTGGTATGGGCATTATGAGTTCTTGGTAATATCATTTGGGTTGACAAATGCCCCCGCTGCTTTTATGGAGTTGATGAACCGAGTGTTCAGGCCCTATTTGGACTCATTCGTGATTGTTTTCATTGATGATATTTTGATTTACTCACATAGCCGAGAGGAGCATGAGCAGAACCTTCGAGTCGTTCTCCAGACTCTGAGGGATAGGCATATGTATGCCAAATTTTTTAACTGTGAGTTCTGGTTGAGTTCGGTGGCATTTCTAGGCCATGTTGTGTCGGCAGAGGGTATTCAAGTGGATCCCAAGAAGATTTCCGTAGTTAGAGATTGGCCTAGGCCCACCTCAGCTATAGAGATTCGGAGCTTCTTGGGCTTAGCAGGTTATTATCGCCGATTTGTGGAGGTCTTTTCATCTATCGCGATCCGATGACCAGGTTGACTCAGAAGGGTGCCCAGTTCAGGTGGTCGCAAGAGTGTGAGGCGAGCTTTCAGAAGCTCAAAACAACCTTGACCACGGCACCGGTGTTAGTTCTTCCCACAGGTTCAGGACTGTATACCGTGTATTGTGATGCTTCACGGGTTAGGCTAGGTGCAGTGTTGATGCAGGATGGCAAGGAAATAGCCTATGCTTCTCTACAGTTGAAGGTTCACGAGAAGAGTTATCCAGTTCATGATTTAGATTTAACAGCTATTATTCATGCGTTGAATATCTGGAGGCATTATTTGTATTGTGTGCCATGTGAGGTGTTCACGGATCACAAGAGTTTGTAGTATTTGTTCAAGCAAAAGGAGTTGAACATGAGGCAGAGGAGGTGGTTAGAGTTGTTGAAGGATTACGACATTACCATTCTTTATCATCCGGGATTAACATAAGGCAGAGGAGGTGGCCGATGCTTTTAGCCAAAAGTTAGCTAGTATGGGTAGTCTTTCTTATCTATCAGTCGGAGAGCGACCGCTTGTTTTGGATGTTCAGGCTTTGGCCAACCGGTTCATGAGATTGGAGGTTTTATGAGAATGGTAGAGTTTTGGCCCATACCGTGGCCCGTTCTTCATTGTATGATCGAATTCGGGCCAGGCAGTATGATGATCGTCATTTACGTGTTCTTAGAGATACAATCTGGTACGGAGGAGCCAAGAAGGTCACGGTTGATGATGAGGGAGTTCTGAGGATGTAGGGTCGTATTTTTGTACCTGATGTTGATAGTATTCGTGAGTTGATATTGTAGGACGCCCACAGTTCCCGGTATTCCATTCATCCGGGCGCCGCAAAGATGTACCAGAACTTGCGGCAGCATTATCGGTGGCGGAGGATGAAGAAAGATCTTGTAGCGTATGTAGCCAGGTGCTTGAACTGTCAGCAGGTTAAGTACGAGCACCAGAGACCCATTGGTTTGATGCAGCAGATTCAACTTCCCGAGTGGAAGTGGGAGCATATCACCATGGATTTTGTAGTTGGACTCCCACGGACTCAGAGGATGTTTGATGCGGTGTGGGTTGTTATGGATAGGCTGACCAAGTCAGCACACTTCATTCCGGTATCAGTTTCATATACAACGGAGAAGTCTTCAAAGATCTATATGAGAGATATTGTTAGATTGCATGGGGTTCCCATATCCATTATATCGGACTGAGACACTCAGCTTACCTCCAATTTCCAGAGAGTATTTCGGCAAGAGTTGGGCACACAGATTGAGTTGAGCACAGCGTTTCATCCTCTGACGGACGGACAGTCCGAGCGTACTATTCAGATCTTGGAGGATATGTTGCGGTCCTATGTCATTGACTTTGGAGGATCATGGGATTAGTTCTTACCTTTAGTTGAGTTTGCCTACAACAACAGTTATCAGTCGAGCATTCAGATGGCTCTGTATGAGGCATTGTATGGTAGGCGGTGTCGGTCGCCAGTCGGATGGTTTGAGCCGGGAGAGGCTAGATTGTTGGGTTTTGAGTTGGTCCAGAATGCCTTGGACAATGTGAAGATTATTCAGGATAGACTTTGTACAGCTTAGTCCAGGAAGAAGACTTATGCGGATCGCAAAGTTCGAGATTTGGATTTTATGGTAGGAGACCGGGTATTTCTTCGAGTGTCGCCCATGAAGGGCGTGATGAGTTTCGGAAAGAAGGGAAAGTTGATACCTAGGTACATTGGTCCATTTGAGATTTTGGATAAGGTAGGAGAGGTGGCCTACAGACTTACCTTGCCAGAGAGTTTATCAGCTGTGCACCCGGTGTTTCACGCATCAATGCTTTGGAGGTATATTGCGGAACCCTCTTATGTTCTTGACTTCAGTGGTGTCCAGTTGGACAAGGATTTGTCTTACGAGGAGGAATCGGTGTCCATATTAGCTCGTCAGGTTCGTTAGTTGAGATCGAAGAGTTATCCTTCGGTTCGTGTCCAGTGGAGAGGTCAGCATGTTAAGGAAACCTGGGAGTCCGAGTCCGATATGTGGAGCCGATATCCCCATCTTTTCCCCGATTCAGGTACCTTTCTATGTCCGTTCGAAGACGAACGTTTGTTTTAGAGGTGGAGATTGTGATGACCCAAAAGGTCATCCCATGTAATTTTTAACTTAAATTGTGTTTCGAGGTCCTGAAAGCCTCCTTTAATCTCACCTCAATGTGCGTGCGCAGCCCGGGCGCGTAGCCAGGAAGCCTTCATGTGGAGAGTTGATAAAATGGTGAATTTACAATAATTATTTGAATAAAGTTGACTTTGATCAAAAAATTTAGTAAACGGACCCGGACTTGTGATTTGACGGTCCCGGAGGGTCCGTATGAAAATATGGAAATTGGGCGTATGCCCGGAACCGAATTCCGAGGTCCCAAGTCCGAGAAATGAATTTTTAAAGAAATTTTGTTTTCTGAAAAATATAAAGGCTTTTGAAAATGAAATTTGATGTGAAACCTGTGTGATCGGGCCCGTATTGTGGTTCAGGATCCCGGAATAAGTTCAATATATTTATTATGAGTTATCCCGCGGTGGAGGCCTGGGAGGGGTATATATAAACGGGATTTTCAGTTAATTTCTATTTTTCAAAACCCTAAAACATAAGAGGCGATTTTCTAAACACTCCTTCTTCTCCAAAACATTGGTAAGTGATTTCTAACTCATTTTCTTTACTCCATAACTTCCTTTTACAAGATTTCATCCTAGAATCTAGGGTTTTCATAGGGTAATTGGGAATTTGGGTAAAAATCTAAGAATATTGAAATTTGGTAATTTAGACCTCAATTTGGGGTCGGGTTCCAAAACTAATTATATACCCGGACTAGGGGGTGAATGGGTAATCGGGTTTTGAACCAAATTTCGGGTTTGGACCAAGCAGGCCCGGGGTCAATTTTTGACTTTTGGGGGAAAACTTTAGAAAACTCATTTCTATGCATTAGAACTTATTCATTTAGCATTTATTGATATAATTATGTAACTTGTGGCTAGATACGAGCGAGTTGGTGGTGGAATCAAGAGGTAAAGCGGTAGTAGAGGCTTGATTTGTTCTCGTGGCATCGAGGTAAGTGTTTGGTCTAACCTTAGCTTGAGGGATTAGTTATAGAGTCCTATTTGCTATGTGATTATCCATGTCCGATGTATAGGTGAGGTGATGAGTACCTATATGTAGTGGTGATGTTTTAGACTTCAATACTACACAATAATATATGTTAATTGTGTAGTACCCAATTTTCGAGTGTTGTCTAATAAGAAGAACCTGGTTCTTCTTGGTGTACTACTTTCTACTGTTGCGGAATAATAAAGCAGTAAAGTAAGGACACAGAGATTTTTACGTGGAAAACACCTGGCTCAAAAGGTGAAAAAACCATGACTTACTCCTCAGTAGGATTTGCTCAAACACTTCACTAAAAACTCTGAGCCAAGCGGACTTACAAAATAAACTCTTTTGTAATCCTAAGACTAACTCTAATCCTCTTTGTATCAACTAGCCTCTAGCTAATTTCTATAGATTTCAAGCTAAATCTAACTTGAACAATTTGTACCTATTACAATTGCTTCTATGAAAGCTGAAAAGATACAATGTTAAAACTCCTACTACAACAAACTAGACTCAATACATCAACGATGAAACTGTTTCTTCTAGTTGAACTGTAGCCTTCGCACAATACTTCTGCTTGCAAAATATCTTGGGAACTTTTGCTTTTTAGAACTTGATTCACTGTTGTCTTTGTGCGTCCCCAATTTCAGCAGTAATACATTGAGTATTAATAGAGTCTGTTGTTGAGTACATGATTCAATTCTGATCCAACTCTACATGGGTATACGAGTTCGACTATGACTCAACTTCCTTCTCTATTTCATTCCTTGCTGAAATCAACTTCAATCTTCTTTCTCAGTTTGCAACCTTTTCGTATTAGTAGACATCCTTTTAGCTCTTTGATACTCAGCAATCACTGATATCTCCTATGCATGAACAATTCTTGTGCCAATTGTTCCGTTTAGATATGTGTGCTCTGATGGACCTGGTTCAACTTGTCAATCTTCGAAACCCATTCAGTGACATGGGCCAACAAATTCCCCCCTTTTGATGATGACAAACTCTGTGCTTTTATCATGTATACACTTCAAACACTTTGTATAGTATTAAGCATTAATCATTGAGAATCAGGTTCATTAGGTTAAAATTATTACTTTTTTTACAAAAAAACACAACACCAGCACACATCTTCCCCCTTTTGGCATCATCGAAAAGTTGCAAAATGATACTTACCAATTTTTTAATTCTTACTCATGGCCAAATTTAGGCAACTTTAGGTGCAAGCATGATTAATCAACACAAGAAACCAATAATGTAAGCTAAATTAGAAATTGAGACAATTTTTAAAATCAGCAAACTTCATTGATTTAATACTGCACATCAAACACCAACAGATTAAAGCAAAAACGATCAAAACTTGAGCAAAACAGAAAAAAAACAGAAACCACAAAAGCTAGACACTGTCCCAAACTGGGCACTTGAAAGATAACGGAGAAGCACTGGATAGACCTAAGGCTGGGAGGGTGCAGATGAGGTTGGGTTCTTGGTTTGAAGGAGGGACAACATTTGGTGTAGAACACCTTAATTTTTCTCCTTCTCCTTTGCAAGTTCTGGTTTTAGAGCATCACGCTCAGCTTCCACCTCAATTAAGCGAGATTTCAATCGAAGGATCTCCATATCCTTTAACTCGCTTTCCTGCACTAAGATTCGGACCTTGCTATTTACTGGTTGCTTCCGAGATGAACCAGGTTCATCTGCCGGAGCTAGGGGTAGGCGTTCGGTCGGTTCGGTTTGAAGAAATTCGGTTCCGTTATTCGGTTTTCGGTTTTGTAAAACTAGTAACTGAAACCGAACTGAAATAAGTTCGGTTCAGTTCAGTTTTTCTAATTTCGGTTCGGTTTTCGGTTTGAACATTATCATATTGGGCTCCTTCTATGTAATAATAGGACCGATGAATTTGTTGTTTTTTCCCAAAACTTTGAAATTGTTGGAAATATTGTGTTTATTAAAAATAAATGGACTAAACCTTGCCACTATTATGGATCATAAAATTCAAACATAGTGTAAATTACAACTCTGTGTGAAATCCTCCCGGTATTTATCATATACGCTATGGAAGTTTTAATAGAGTGAAAGTCTTTAAGATTGGGAAGTTGATGGACTTACTTAATTGGGTTGAGTCTTTGATAAATTGGACCAAATAGCATTAATTTATTATCTATGGTCTTAGCATATATATAACTTAAAGAACCTATATATAAATAATTCGGTTTTTTGGTTAACCGAATTAAAATCTTAAAAACCGAAAACCGAACCGAAAAACTGAAATTTTAAAATTTTAAACCGAAACCGACCGAACAAACCGAAAAACCGAAACCGAAATTAAAAAAAATTTGGTTCGGTAGGTTTTTTCGCTTCCAACCGAAACATGCCCACCCCTAGCTGGAGTAGTAACAAGATAATCACAAGACATGGGTGTGTCCTTCCCAAAATAATCTTTGGTCGTAGCCATCTCAACCTTCTTCGCAGGAACTCCAAAATGAGTTAGAACTGCAGTCAGAATAAATCCATAGGGGATTGCATGATCTTTAGTCCCATTCACCACTTTGTTCAAGAGCTAGATTATGAACGATGGCCAATTTATCTGCTTGCCTCTGTACAGACACTCCATGAGGGTCAAATCCATGTAATTAGCAATGTGTCTTCGTTCTGGGCTGGGCAATATGAATTTGATCACAAATTCAAAGAAAAGCTTATGCTCAGGCTTCATCTCATTCTTGTACACAGCCCTGGGTTCAAGCTTATTCTCATTGTCGCAGAAGAATCTGGTGATACAAGGTGTTGAGGACATTCCATCTAAACAAGGCCATCTCTGCCTAGTGTAGCCTTCATACCCCTCAGCAAGAATATCTAGAATCACACCCAGTTCCTGAGCATCAAAGGAGACTTCAACTCCCTTTACCAAGGAGGTGACCCTGCCTCCAATGACTGTGGCATTCCCCATGAACTCCACAACTTCATCCCTGACCAGCCTGCCTTCCATGCAAAGGACCATGGCCTTCCAGCCCTGCGCTGCCAGAAAATCCAGTAGATACCTCATTCCAGGCTCCTCCAAATCCTTCATCAACTTTCCCTTCAAGATCATTCTCTTGCCCAACATGGAAACTTTGTCAGTAGTCACTTCTCCTATTTCCTTCTCCTTCTCTACACTCCAGTCTACATCATCATCCTCGTTAGCAACAATTTTTACTTTCTTTGGCTTGGACCTGGTCCTTTTGATGGTGCTTGGAGTTGCAGCGGACACAGCAGTTGACTTCTTTGAAGAAGCCTTAGCATGTTTGGGTTTTGGTGTCCTAACCACAACTGGAGCCAGCTGCTCCTTTTGTTGGACCAGGTCCAACGTCTCTTCTTCAATTACAATAGCCTCAACAAGCTCTCCAACTTTTGTTTTTCCCTTTGTTGCCCTCTTCCTCTTGCTCTCTTGCAGAGCCTTTTCTAAATTCTCTTCGTCCTCTCTTACAGTATTTCGCGTAGCACGTACCTTAAGAGCAGGTACCTCAACAGAACCAGCAACTTTCCTTTTCTTTGAAGGAACTGAGGCTTTAGACTTCTTGGACTTTGAAATCCTTCTTTTCTTGGGGTTATATGAGTCCCCCAACTTCCTCAATCTTTCAGCCAAAGTTTCTTCCCCAGAAGAAACGTGTTCATCTATTTCTTTCATCAATTTCTCCAAATCAGCATCAGCTTCCTCAACTCCACTAGTTCCCCCTAAGATTGTGACATCTTCTTCAAGATTTTCAAGAATGGGACCACATATTGCCAGTGTAGTACCATCCTCTCCCGATCCCCTCACATTTAAATCACCCTCGATCTCAAGAGGTTTCTCTTTCCCAGATTTTCTTTGCCTTTTAGGCACTTTAACATCCACCACAGACCCCACCAACACAAATCGTTGATCAACAGTATTTATTTCAGAGATAGCATCAGAATTACCTTTCTCAACACTGGTTGAACTAGGTGCTTCATCTTCATTGGCTGATATGAATGATTCATTGGACGATTCTGGTGTGGAGCCTTCTTTAGCATGCAATAATTCTTCCAAGAATTTGGCTCTTGAACCAGAAGCCATAGATTTGCGTGCAAGAACTTTTACACGACGAGGCTTGGGGGCTGGGGTAAGGTTTTGTGTGCGTTCTGGGATTGTAGGGTGTTCAGGGGTTGTCAACTTTTCTGGAGACTCGGAACCATACATTGATGGTGAATTTGAGTCTGATTCATAGTTTCCTCCGTCATAATATTTGTTTGGAGATGAATCATAAGAAGCTGGTGGGGATGACGACATGATTTTGAATTGTTTAGAGAGAAAAAAGACAGGAGGCAGTAGAGATTGTGAGTAGAGTGAGTTGAACAAGGTTCGACTGTTGCTTTATCCACAATGGGTAATGATGGCCTTTTTATAACTTATGGATGGGAAGATTACAACGGAAGAGTATTAACTCAAGTGGAATACTAATCGATTCAGAATTGTCATTTGATTAGACATTGAATGGACAGTTACTTTCCCCCTAAAACTAGGCTAATCAAGTGAGATGGGACTTCTTGAAACTGGTTCATTATTTGGGTAAGTACGAGAATTGAATTCGAACCATAAATAGATAGAGTCTTGCTCATGTATGACTATACTTGAATTAATACATGTATGGAGATGAGAACGTACCTTGTCAGTTATGTGAACCAGCATGGATGAACCAGGTTCATCCAGGTAAAATCCTTTATTTGCCTCAATTTACAAAAATAGAGAAACATCATTAGCAACTAGGGAATCATATTAATACATGGCAGAAGAGTATGGCAATAAAGACATAATACTGAGCAATGATTAATTTGATTAAGTACCTAATTTGAATTTTCTAGCCAAAAAACAATTTTCATTTTTTTTAGTTTTTTCAGTTTTTGTTTTTCAATTAGGTGATCTTAATCATCCCTAATTCAAGCTTGTTTCTCTCATAATTCTCCCTATTAAGTGCTTTGGTAAATATATCAGCAATTTGACGATCAGTAGCACAGAATTCGATTGAGATCATTCCTTTTTCATAGTTGTCCCTCAGAAAATGGTGCCTAACATCTATGTGCTTAGTTCTCTTGTGATGAACCGGGTTCTTCGTCATACTAATTGCACTAGTGTTATCACAGTAAATAAGAATGCATCCTACATCTATACCAAAGTCCAGGAGTTGTTGCTTGATCGAAAGCAACTGGGCACGGCAAGAGGCTGCAGCCACATATTCAGCCTCAACAGTAGACAAGGCTACTGAATTTTGTTTCTTGGTGGCCCAAGAGACAAGGAAGAAGCCCAAAAAGTGAGCCATGCCTGAAGTACTTTTCCTGTCAACCAGGAAACCTGCATAATCAGCATCAGCATATCCCACAAGGTCAAAATTACTACCTTTAGGATACCAAAGGCACAAATCAGTGGTGCCCTTCAAATATCTCAAAATCCTTTCCTTTGGATTGGCTATAAACCTAGAACATAGTCCAACACTGAACACGATATCAAGTCTACTTGCAGTAAGATAGAGTAGAGACTCAATCATTCCTCCGTATGACTTCTGATCAACGGATGAACCAGGTTCATCAGCATCCAATTTTGTAGTTGTGGCTATTGGGATGTCTATCTCCTTTGAGTCCTCCATTTTGAACTTCTTGAGGAGTTCTTTCACATACTTCTGTTGATGAATCATTGTACCATGTGTAGTTTTCTTGATCTGCAAGCCTAAGAAGAAGGTTAGTTCACCCATCATACTCATTTCAAATTCACTTCCCAGTAATGTAGCAAATTCCTTGCTAAGCTTATCAGTAGTTGCCCCAAATATGATATCATCAACATATATTTGAACAATTAGAAGATCCTTTCCCTTTTCCTTTAGAAATAAAGTACTATCTATTTTTCCTCGTTTGTACCAATGTTTCAGCAGGAATTTTGACAATCTCTCGTACCAGGCTCTAGGTGCTTACTTGAGACCATAGAGAGCCTTGTCAAGTTTATATACATGATCAGGTGACTCTTTGCTCTTAAAGCCAGGAGGTTGTTTTACATATACATCTTCCTTCAAATAGCCATTGAGAAAGGCACTCTTGACATCCATTTGATGGAGAGTGAATTCCATGTGTGCAGCAAATGCTATAAGGAGTCTGATTGCCTCCAATCGTGCCACAGGGGCAAAGGTCTCATCATAGTCAATTCCCTCTTCTTGGATGTATCCCTGAACAACCAGTCTTGCCTTATTTCTTGTAACAGTTCCCTCATCGAGCTTGTTCCTGAAGACCCACTTGGTGCCAATTACGGATCTATCTAGTGGCATGGGTACCAAGTGCCATACTTGACTCCTCTCGAATTAATTCAGCTCTTCTTGCATGGCAGTTACCCAGTCAGCATCTTGCAAGGTTTCAGTAATGTTCTTTGGTTCAATCAAGGATAGAAATGCATCGAACGCACACAGATTTTTCAAGGAGGATCTAGTTTTGATTCCAGATCTCAAGTTTGTTATGATGTTCTCAAGAGGGTGAGAGTTATGATATCTGTGTGGTTTGAGTACCAGTTGTTCACTTCTGGGTTGTTCCATGTTGTCTTGTAGTTGTGGAACAGGATCAGGGCCAGGGTTTTCATGTAGAGTTCCCCCTGTCGTGTTGCGTGGGGTTGTTGGACCTGGTCCATCACCTGTTCCATCTTCCATAGGTGCTTCAATGTGCTCATTGCTCCTTACCAGTCCAAGCTCCTCGTCTTCTGGTTCCTGTCTCTCAGAAAGAGTGTTAGTTTCATCAAAGACAACATGTACACTTTCTTCTACACACATAGTTCTTTTATTGTATATTTTATAAGCTTTGCTATGTGTTGAGTATCCCAAGAACACTCCCTCATCACTTCTGGGATATTTTCCTAGAGAATCTTTGCCATTAATATGCACATAACACTTGCATCCAAAAGCCCTAAGATGGGATATGTTGGGCTTTCTCCCTTTAAGTAATTCATAGGGAGTTTTCTCTACCAGAGGTCTGGTCATGCATCTATTGATAATGTAGCATGCAGTGTTTATTGCTTCTGCCCAGAAGTTGTGAGGTAGTTTGCTTGATAGAAGCATGGTTTTTGCCATGTCTTCAAGAGTTCGATTCTTTCTTTCCACAACCCCATTTTGTTGTGGGGTTCTAGGGGCAGAAAGGTTTTGATTGATACCATGTTCATCACAGAACTCAGGAAACTTTGCATTTTCAAATTCAGTCCCATGGTCAGATCTTATTGATTGTAGTTGATGTCCTAACTGATTTTGAGTTTTCTTAATAAATGTGATAAACATATCAAATGCTTCATCCTTAGATGCCAGAAATAAGGTCCACGTGAACCTTGAGTAATCATCAACTAACACCATCACATATTTCTTACTACCTCTGCTCAATGTTCTCATTGGACCACACAGATCCAGATGAACCAGTT
>ML283605.1:7915-29692 GCA_005239495.1 Nicotiana undulata | reverse complement strand
TGAGTCAGACTTGCATGACCAAGTCTTTTGTGCCACAGGAGGGGATCACTGTCCAACACACTAAGGCAAGTGAGTTCATTGTCAGACAGTGTGGACAAGTCAATGACATGGATATTGTTCATTCTCTTTCCCTGCAAAACAATCTTGTCAGTAAGCAGATTGATCACAAAACATTTTGTGGAAGTAAAAGCGACAAGGTTACATCTGTCACACAGTTGTGACACACTGATTAGGCTATATTTCAATCCATCTATTAGGTACACGTGTTCAATTGAACATCTGTCATCTTTACCTACCTTGCCGACCCCTATAATTTCACCTTTCTTTTCATTTCCAAAGGAGACATTTCCTCCTTTGAGGTTTTCAAGTGAACGGAACTGTTCCTTGTTCCCTATCATATGCTTAGAGCAGCCACTATCCAAAAAACAAATTAGGTTGTTTCCCTTCACTTGTACCTACAAAAGGAAATCAGGGGTTAGTTTTAAGAACCCAAACTAGTTTGGGTCCTTTTCTATGAGAGAATGGATGAATCAGATTTTTTCTGGCCCAGTTTGGTAGCCAGTTCTTCTTTTTAATGAATCTCTCATTTTTCTGACTGGCCTGCTCTTTTACAGCACACTCATATTTGTAGTGGCCAGTCTTCCCACAATGGGTGCACATTTTATTTTCAGGGAGAGTGAGATACTTGCTTTTGGGATCCCACTTAGGCAATTGACTCCCAAAACCAAGCTCTCTCCGGTTTCTACTGTGATTCTCTTGGAGCCAAGTTAATGCATCAGAAGACATATTCCATTTGCGTGTTCTATCAAATTCATGTTTGACTTTGCCAAGCTCTTCTTTGAGAGATTTTATCTGTTCATCTTTGGCATACATTTTATCCTATAGTTTTCCTAAGTCTTCTTCTAATATTGTATGAGAGTGATCAACCACCTTTTTACTGGATCCTAGTCTTAACTTTAAGTTTTCAGATTTTAGTTCTAGGATTTCAGTTTCGAGTGGATGGACCTGGTTCATCAAGACAGTGTTTTTCTTTTCAGATTCACTGACCCTTATTTCCAGGTCCATGCATTTTGCTTTTAGCATTGCACACTCTTTAGATAGTTGATCCTTCTCTTTGGTTGTTTCCTCAGAATCATCTATGAAGTCAAGTAGCAACTCAGAGAGTTTCTCCTTAGATAAAAACTTTATTTTAGTTTTAAGTTGTGAGATACTTACCTCTGGTTCTTCATAAGTCTCCTCATCAGATTCTCCAATTTCCATGAGAGCCTGATCTTCTGTCTCACCATCTTCTGATTCTTCAACTGAACTTTCCCCCCAAGCAGCAACCATAGCCTTTGTAATGGTTTTCTTGGGTTGGACCAGTTCTTTCTTCCTGTTCTTTCTTTCATATCTCTCCTTCCTCCATTCTACTTCCCACTGAGGGCAGTTTTTGATGAGATGGTCAGTTTTTCCACACTTGTAGCATCCCTCATTAGATGGACTTTTTGGTGCCTTTTCCTTGTTGAAGTTTCCTCCCCTAGATATGCCCTTCTTCCTCATGAGAAAGTTTTTAAATTCTTTGGTGATCATGGCCATCGCATCCTCCTCCAGATCTGCTCCTTCAGTGATCCTCAGTGCTAGACTTCTCTCCTTCTTTGGGGCATCCATCTTCATGGTTTGCCTTCTGAGTTCATAAGCAGTGAGATTTCCAATTAACTCATCCAGTCTAATGGTCGCCATATTTTTGGATTCCTGGATAGCAACGATCTTGCTTTCCCAAGAGATAGGCAAAACCCTTGTCAGTATCTTCTCTACCTTGTCTTCTTCAAGTATGATTCTTCCAAGAGACTTGAGTTCATTGGTCAAGGTGGTAAACATTGTGTACATCTCCTGAATAGTCTCTCCTTCTTTCATAGTGAATTTTTCATACTTGTACAGTGTCCCAGATTTCCTTGGCTATTGTGCAGCTTTGGATTCTATTGTATTCATCAGGACCTAGTCCACATACTAGCCACTTCTTGGCCTTGGCATTCTTCTCCCATTTCTTCAAATCTTCAGCCGTGCAGTCAGCCCTAGTCTTAGGTACATCTACACCTTCAGCAGTCTTCTTCATTGTTGCAAGGGGTCCATCAGTGACTATGTCCCATAGTTCATAGTCATCTCCAATAAGATGGTCCGTCATTCTATTTTTCCACCAAGAATAGTACTGGCCATTGAAGAGTGGTGGCCTTGCGGTTGATTGACCTTCCCAGTTTTCAGGTGGTGCACTCATCATGATCTTTTCCAAGGTGTTAGCCTTTTCAAGAATAACCTGCTCTCATACCAATTGATGTTTTAGACTTCAATACTACACAATAATATAAGTTAATTGTGCAGTATCCAATTTTCAAGTGCTGTCTAATAAGAAGAAACTGGTTCTTCATGGTGTACTACTTTCTACTGTTGCCGAATAATAAAGCAGTAAAGTAAAGACACAGAGATTTGTACGTGGAAAACACCTGGCTCAAAAGGTGAAAAAACCACGACCTACTCCTCAGTAGGATTTGCTCAAACACTACACTAAAAACTCTGAGCCAAACGGACTTACAAAATAAACTCTTTTGTAATCCTAGGACTAACTCTAATTCTCTTTGTATCAACTAGCCTCTAGCTAATTTCTACAGATTTCAAGCTAACTCTAACTTGAACAGTGTGTACCTATTACAATTTCTTCTATGAAAGCTGAAAAGATACAATGTTAAAACTCCTACTACAACCAACTAGACTCAATACATCAACGATGAAACTGTTTCTTCTAGTTGAACTATAGCCTTCGCACAATACTTCTGCTTGCAAAATATCCTGGGAACTTTTGCTTTTCAGAACTTGATTCACTTTTGTCTTTGTGCGTCCCCAATTTCAGCAGTAATACATTGTGTATTTATAGATTCAGTTGTTGAGTACATGATTCAATTCTGATCCAACTGCTGAATGACGGGCTAGAGCTCAAAACGACCGGTCGGGTCGTTACAAGAAGAGAGTCGCATAGGCACACTTACAAGGTTAGTATTATAGAAGCTGCATGATGGAAGGTAGCAACAGTTACGAGATTGGAAGGAATTCGATCACAAGTCATGGCGTGGGAAAGAGGCCGAAAGGGGGGGATGCCCTGGCATTTGGATTTATTCACAAAACAACTGCCTAAATGGCAAGGAGAGTATTAAGGTATTCACAAGAGCTATAAGTTATGAAAATGATAAGAGCATTAGTCAACATTCGAGGACGAATGTTCCAAAGAGGGGAATGATGTTACGCCTCGCAAGATTACGTCGACACTATGTCTCGCAGTACTACATTACGATGATGTTACGCTTCGCAGCATTAAATGACGACGATGTTGTACCCTGTAGTATTGTACGTTGAATTTGCTGTAAGGTAATTGACATCAGTCCAAGAAAAATATTATTTGGAGATTATAAGGATTATGCTATTTCAAACAAGTGATGAATAAATTCGTGAAGGTGAGCAGGGAAGTAAGTCAACAAAATGAATTTTCGTCCAAGTTTGGTATGTTGGGATAAAAGTCGGGACGAGCGTTAATACCCGGTATTCATGGACCAATACCATACAAGGTGCCGCAAGGCCATGATAGTAAAGTGTATTATAGTAATTTGTATAAAGTGTATTAAAAATAATAAAATTCTAAGTAAGTTGAGATAATTCTTAATTATGTGGGTAGTTGATTAGTTATTGGTTAATAGTGGAATTAACAAAGTTAATTAGTATTAATTAGTGGTTAATTAAGGTCTTTTGGATAAAGACCAATATGTCACGTGGTAGCAAGGCCACGTCCAAATTGTGACTCTTACAATTGAGGATGAAGTTAGATATATTATGAAAACGTTTTATCTCTTATGAGCTTCTGTTGGGTTGTTGGAAGTTACTGTCATTAGAGTTTTATTCATTTTTATTGGTCAAATAAATTTCTACTCTTTCAATTTCCAAATGGTCTTTACATCACCACCCCTCAAACGGGAGGTTATGGTAAGACTTCTTGGAGAATCATTTGAGAAGGTCATCTTCCATGCCTTCATATCGCCGTAACTGATCTGTAAAGCTTATATACCTTTGTGACTCCAAAGAGACGAGAAAATTCAGCTGTTAGAGTGGTATGACCAAGCCTACATTGAATGCAGTTTTAGTTCCTAAAAGAGATTCCTATGAACCTCATGAAATCCTTTCTCTTCATATACGTTTCTATTAAGCTTGTTTTATAAGAGGGAGTTTCCATTTTCCCTAACCATCCAAAATATGTGGCAAGATTTGAGAATTTGACAAGTCTTCTAACATGAATCAGATACCATTTTAGGAAATATGGAACCATTATGTATTAAAGACATGAATCACATCTCCATTTTTTTTATAACGAGAGATTTCAAGAATTAAAAATATGATAGCGTCTTCAACACTTCAAAATCCGAGATTTCAAAGCACCTTAATTAATGTGAGATTTTGCAATATAAAGGGAGTAAGGTGTAATATTTCTCAAGAGAATCGACACAGGTATGTTAAGACTATCCCTTCTTTCTTTTTGGCATGATCTATACTACATGAACGAAACGACAAAATGCACAACTTTCATAAAAATACTTTATTCGTAGAAATGCTAGAAATGTGTATATTCTTATCCTTCCACGTGTCATATTATCTATCATATATTCGTAGAAATTCTAGAAATTTGTATATTCTTATGACGTACTGAGAGATTTTATTGACGTATTTCATATGCATTTCATGCATTTTTACATGCACATTGACCCATGACCAGATGGCGTTATATACGCACACCACCTGATCAGCTGGTATACGTTGATGATTGCCCACAGTGGCCGATATTATATGATATGATGGGATCCCCTCAGAGGCTTGATGATGTTATGAAACATTTACCTATGCACGACATGACATTCATACGCATATGCATGGCATTATAATTATTTCATGAATTATAGAGTTATCGAGACTTACAGGTTGAGTCATGTACTCTATATTTCTTCCATGTCTGTTATGTACTTATTTGTGTGCCTTACATACTCAGTACATTATTCGTACTGACGTCCCTTTTTTCCTAAGGACGTTGTGTTTCATCCCCGCAGGTCCTAATAGACATGTCGAGATTCCTCCAAGTAGACTATCAACTCAGCGGAAGGGGTTGGCGCGCTCGATTTGCTCCGGAGTTGCTTATGTGGTCAGTAAGGTTAGGACATGTACTTATTAGTATGGCGGGGCCCTGTCCCGGCCTGTATGACGTTTATGTACTCTTAGAGGCTTGTAGACATATGTCGTGTACGTGAAAATTGTACGGCCTTGTCGGCCTATGTTTTGAGTTTATAAATGATCTTGTTGGCCTATTAGGCCCGTATGTCACGTATATATGATGATGTAATAATAAATATATGTTACGTTGGTACTCGGTTGAGTAAGGTACCGGGTACCCATCGTGGTCCATCGGTTTGGGTCGTGACATACATTCGGGAGATAGTCCGGTTGCACGATGTGCCGGTGTCCATTATATCAGATCGAGGTCCTCATTTCACCTCGCCTTTCTGGAGAGCATTGCATAGTGAGATGGGTACCCAGATAGATCTCAGCACAGCATTTCACCCTCAGACTGATGGTCAGTCGGAGCGTACAGTTCAGATATTGGAGGACATGCTCAGGGCATGTTTGATTAACTTCAGAGGTTAGTGGGACCAGTTCTTGCCTTTGGCCGAGTTTGCTTACAATAATAGTTATCAGTCCAACATCGAGATAGCTCCATTTCAAGCTTTGTGTGGTCGGCGATGTCGTTCTCCTATTGGGTGGTTTGAGCCTGGCGAGGCTAAGTTATATGGCACCGACCTGGTGAAGAATGCTTTGGAGAAGGTGAAATTGATTCAGGAGAGGCTCCGCACGGCACTGTCCAGACAGAAGAGTTACACGGATCAGAAGGCGCGTGACGTATCATCTATGGAGGGTAACAAGGTTCTGTTGAAGGTCTCGCTGATGAAGGGTATTATGAGATTTGGGAAGAAGGGCAAGCTGAGCCCAAGGTTTATAGGCCCTTTTGAGGTATTGCGGCGGATCGAAAAGGTTGCTTATGAGCTTGCTTTACCTCCCATCTTATTAGGAATTCATCCAGTCTTTCATGTATCCATGCTCCGGAGGTACCACGCCGACTTCTCTCACGTGGTTTCTTTCAGCACCATTCAGTTGGATGAGAGATTGGGCTACGAGGAGGAGCAAGTTGCTATTATTGACAGACAGGATCGCCAGTTGAGGTCCAAGAGAGTTTCTGCTGTAAAGGTCCGGTGGAGGGGCCAACCATTCGAGTAGGTGACTTGGGAGTCTGAGGAGGACATGCGGAGAAGATATCCATACCTATTCAGCAATTCAGGTATGTTTCTAGACCCGTTCGAGGACGAACATTTATTTAAGAGGTGGAGAATGTAACGACCCGATCGGTCATTTTGTGTATTAGTACCCCGTTCCCCTAAATGAGACTTCCCATAGTGGATTTATATGATTTATGACTTGTGGGGACGGGTGGCTCGGGATTTGGAAGAGTTTGGAATGGTATAGGAACACTTAGTTCCTTAAGGTTGGCCTTTAAGGCCAAGTTTGACTTCGGTCAACATTTAGAGTAAACATCCTCGGAATCGAGTTTCGATAGTTTCGGTAGCTTCGTATGATGATTCCGGACTTGGGCGTATGTCCGGAATGGGTTTTGGATGACCCGGGGGTGTTTCAGCGCCAAATAGTGAAATATGATTCCTTAAGTTTAAGAATTGAGGTTTGGAGCGTGTTTTTGTGTTATCGAGGTCCGAATGGAATTCCGATACTGAGAATAATTCCGTTATGTCATTTATGACTTGCTTGCAAAATTTGGTGTCATTCCGAGTAGTATAGGTCGGTTCGGCGCGTTGTAAGAAAATTCTAGAATTTAAAGTTCAAAGTTTGATTCAATTTGGTTTTGGGGTCGGATTCTTAGCTTCGTTGTTGTTTTTCCCGTTCCGAAAATTCGAGCGAGTCCGTATCACGAATACAGACTTTCCTGTGCCTTTGGACGGGTTCCCGAGGGGCTCGGGTGAGTTTCGGATCCCTCGGAGCTAATTGCAAAACACTAGATTTTCACAGTCTGGTTTCCTTCTGTGCGATTGCGGGTGCACGCACGAGATCGCATAGAAGGAGTTGGTAGGGTGGGAAAATGCCCTGTGCGATCGCACAGTAGGCCTTCAGGGGGCCCTGGCCAGTTGACCACCATGATCGCAGTGCCCCTGCTGCGATCGCATACAAGGGGCAGATGGGCAGTGTTAGATTAATTAGGGACTTAGTCCCTTTTGAGCCATTTTTCTTCACTTGGGGCGCGATTTTGGGAGCTTTCAAAGAGGAGATTTCACCTAGCAACTGTGAGGTAAGTAATTCCTACTACAAATTAAGTTGAATACTTGAATTCTTAGGTAGATTAACACACTAACTAGTGGAAAATCATGGGTTAGAGTAAAAACCTAGGTCTTATGAAAAATGGAAGGATTACCAAGGAATTTTCCATGTAGTCATACACAAACTAGATATTAATGATCCTTAGGTTATGGGTAAGTATTTCCTTCGAAAATTTCCGGAATCCGATCATGTGGGCTTGGGGGTGTATTTTGAGATATTTCAAAGTAGGCTAAAATGGTTAATTAAATAGGGGAATTTCATGCCTTTGAGTATAAATTAATGTATTTATTCAACATTTGACTAGTTTCAAGTCCTTGGGAGACGAGTTTGGAGTTTCGGACGCGTTCTTGACCTGGAAAGTAGGTTCTACACGAGGTGAGTCTCCTTTCTAACCTTGTAAGAGGGAATTGTCCCCATAGATGATTATAAATGATTGCATGCCCTTATTTGTGGGGGCTATGCACGCACGAGGTGACGAGGGTCCGTGCGTAGCTACTACTATATCATGTTGGGTAGTTTTAGGACTCACAAACATACTTTACGTGCCTTGTATGTGACCTTAAATGTGTTTTGAGTTACTTAGTATCCTCGAATTGGTATGAGAACATTTAGGAAGTTAAATTCAAAATTACATTGCTTAAATTCTTGTCTTCAAGCATAATCTCTGCTAAACCCTTGGATTCTTGAAAATTCTGTGTATGTATATGGGCACCCGCGTCGCATGTATGATTCGTGAGTGGGATATCCCTATCATTATGTCAACCGCGCCGCATGTTCGATTCGCGAGCGGGGTAATAGATGCATCTATGGTTCGAGCCGTTCGACCCTCGGCAGTGCACATTTATTTTCGAGACGCTTCGGCCGTACGTTTTCGGCATACTATGTGCTATATAATTAACTGGGAGTTTTGTTGTAATTGTATAGATTGTTTCATGCGAAAGGGAAATTTAGTGCATTATATGCTAATGAAATTTGACATGTAAAGGTAATTGCAAACTTACACTTGATATTCCATGTCTTTGTGATTACTACGACTGTTATACCTGCCTAGCTTTTATTAAATTATATTATTTAATTTTGACCCTAGTAAGTATCACGTCTACCTCTCGTCACTACTTCTTCGAGATTAGACGGGATACTCACAAGGTACATATTTGTTTATGTACTCATGCTACGCTTTTGTACTTAATTGTACAGGCTCAGAGGCAGGTGCATCTGGGTATTCATCCGGAGCACGTCCTTGACGTATAGTTGGCGTGGACTTCTCAGTGAGATGCTTTCCTTGACGCTTTTCTTTGGAAGCACCCTGGAGTTCCTCTTTTCTTTTGTTATGACTGTAATATATCTCTTCAGACAGTAGGGCAGATTTGTATTTTCTTTTGGATACTCTTTTCTATTAGATGCCCATAGACTTGTGACGTCAGTTTCTGGCATGCCCACGTAGTGGATATTATATTCTTTTGGGTTGTAAGTTGTTGGTAGTAACCTATTCAGTTATTTTTTCCTTTATAATTGTTTAAAAATCTTGTTTATCTCGTAATTTAGTTCTAACACTTCACAAGAATTGGAAAAATATTGATAAATTAAAAATGGGAATTTCTAGTAAGTAAGGTTGCCTTGCCTGACATCAGAGTTGGGCGCCATCACGACCTAAACTAGGATTTGGGTTGTGTAAAGACCCGTAAAATTTCTTGCTCAAAATAATGCCCGAATAAGTCCCCGAGTTGTTATCTCTGAGGAAACTCTTAAATCGGACCTTGATTTTTGTAAAAGTACCCCGGGAATTGGAAGAACTTAATTTTTTCTAGAAATTGGGTGTTATGCGACGCACTATGCGATCGCATAACGTGTATGCGGACTGCATAGTGGCCGCATACACGGGCAGCTCACTGCCCAACTGAAGGGGTGTTATGCGACGCATAATGCGATCGCATAACGTGTATGCGGACCGCATAGTGGTCGCATACTTGGGCAAAATGTTTTCAGAATTTTGCCCACATGGGGACCATTCTGCGGTCCAATATGCGAACCGCATGTCAGGAATGCGATCGCATTCCTGACCACACATATGACACGGTCTTTTGATTTTCTAAAATTATATACCCGACCCCAGCTTCATTTAACCCCTGCCCCCTTTCATTTTAACAAGATTTCTGAACAAAATAGAGAGAAGGAAAGGAGAGTTCTTGAGAGAGGAAGTGGTCCTTCCATTAAAGTGATTTTCAAGGTCTCTCAGGCTCGGTATTTCGAGTAATCTCCTTCTTCCCCATTCTAGAAGGTAAGGGTTCCCAATCCCCTTTTTCCATAAATTTTCTGATTTTAAACAAAGGTAGGGTTGGCATGGATTGACTCTTGAAAATATTAACTAAGACCTTGCATGCATGTTTAAGAATGGTGGTAATCTAGTAAGAAGGAGTGGGTTGGGGTAAACTTCACTAAGATAGGGTTGGTAATCTAATGGGTTCACCTAGTTTTTGGCAAAATGCTTGAGAGAGAGTCCGAATTGCATGCATGACTTTCAATTCTGAGTTGAATATGTTTAATTGTGAACTAGATTGATGGTACAAGTCAGTTCGGTGATTGTGAGTAAAAGCTAAAAAGAAAAACTCGACTCCAAGTATGTATGGCTAATTTTTAACCCTTGTAGAATCTTCTCGTTGGTGGTCGAACATATGGTATGTGTACTTCGTTTGCGATTATGTGAATTGATCGTTCTAATGTGTTGAGACGTAAGATTCTATTCTCTGATTGTCTTAGCTTGTTGCCATACTCCCGTGCTATGCGAAGTTGTGAAAATGGTAATTCCTTGTGCTTACTCTATCACGTGCAAAGCTCGTTAACTATTGAACACCTCGGTATGAAAGGATGTACTACCAAACTAAAAAAATGATAACGAATCTAATTGTTGAATGTATCTAAGTGCTACATGCTGTGTAGTAAATAATGGAAAGGAAACATGGATAACTAATAGAGCTTTATGTTGATGGCATACTGTATATGATTCACTGTTGGACAAAGATTTCTGTGGCCGTGATTCCATATGGTTATTTGGCTGTTATGAATGAATATCCTTGATGATGAGAATCTTTGTGATTAACTCGTTGGTTGATATGAACTTATGTTCTTGATGATGAATATCCTCTTGATTTAAATTGGTGGTGATTGTTAATTGTCCGGTGGGATCGGGTTGCACGCCGCAACACGGAGTAATAAGGGTGGACGAGGTAATAAGGGTGAGAGAAGGTGATAAGGGTGGCCGAGGTAATAAGGATGGAATGTGATCATTATCACTATTGAAATGAAAATCTATGAGACTCTTGAATATGGAGGTGTTGAAAAGAAAAGGGGAATTTGTGAAACTCTTGATTTTGGTTATTTTGATTTCTATGTAATGCTTGTTGGATTCTATTAACTGTCTTTTATCTGTGTACTGCTTGATTGTACTTGGGGTAAAGTTTGTTCATACATACTAGTACTATTCCACAGTGCTAACGTCCCTTTTGCCGGGGGCGCTACATCTTTTATATGGATGTAGGTGGTTCCGCAGTAGGTAGCTCAGCCCGCCGTTAGTGGTTCCTCCTCTTCATCTCCTCAGCAGTTGTGGTGATCCCCTCTTCTCCTCGGGGCCGTGTGTGGATTATACCACCCTCTTTTGCTTATGTTCTAAAGGTATAACCGGGGACTTGTTACCAGCAAGTTATGTAAAATCCCTAGTATTCGTAGAGGCTCCGTAGACACAATGTGGGTAGTGTATATATGTATTTTTGGGTAGTAATCAGTACGTGCTCGGAACCGTGGATCATGTTGGAAAGTTATGTATGTATTATGTATGTTTGAATATTAGTCGTTGGCATGTTAAAAGAGGAAACAATGGAGATATGTTGTAAGACGTACTTTGAAACTAAAATCGGCTAACTCATCTGAATTAATGTATGTTACAAACGCGGGGTAACACGTTGGGCAGAAAGGCAATCCAGGTCCGCTTGACTGGGATCACCCGGTTAGGCGCCGGTCACGTCCCTCGATTTTGGGGCGTGACAGGTGGTGACATTGATAGTGATAAGGGTGGACAGGTGGGATCGGGTTGCACGCCGCAACAAAATGGTGATAAGGGAGAATAATTATGTTTTACTTATTTTTATTATAAGGATTGGAAATTTATTGTTTTACTCTACGATTTTTCTCAATTTCTGCACATACGGTTATTTTAAAGTAAAGTTTGGAATTTTGGAAACTTGTGTGAGATTTTAGTGATAGTTGAGGCCTGGAATAGGCGACTGAGTTAATTTGTTTGTTTCAATTATATTTTTATTGTTCGTGTAGAATTGTTTTATTGCATTATTGTATATAATATTGTCACAGGTTATATATTGTTAATGCCCCACCGTAGCCTCGTCACTACTTCGTCGAGGTTAGGCTCGGCACTTACTCAGTACATGGGGTCGGTTGTACTGATACTACACTCTGCACTCTTTTGTGCAGATCCAGGTACCGGCCAGCAGTAGAGGTTATTAGAGCAACTATTCATTTATTCGGAGACACGAGGTATATCTGCCGGCGTTCGCAGATCCCGAGAGTCTTCTCCTACTTTTATAAACACTGTTTTATTATTTTCTGAACAGTTACACTATTTCTTTAAGCCCAGTATTTGTAGTATTCTTTAGTAGTTCGTGAATTGTGACACCAGACCCTAGGGTATGTGTAGATTTATTTATATAATTAGTTTGTGGCTCGGTTTAAATAATTGTTTATTATTTTATATTGTGAATTTTTATTGAAATCCATTTGATTAAGTATTAATTTAAAATTGTTTTAGCCTGTTTAAATGGTTAATTAAAGGAAATAGTTAAGCAAAATCTAACATTGGCTTTCCTAGCAAGTGTAGTGTTAGGCGCCATCACGATCCCTAAGGTTGGGAATTTGGGTCGTGACATCCTACTGATTTTAGTACATGTTGAATCTGGTCAATTCACAAATAAGCAAAGCACAATTTTACAACTTTTAAGAGACCTTAATTACCTAACACTTGCCTAGGAGTGGATGTGTAATACCATATAAACATGTTGTCTAAATGTGATCAGAATTCTAGGAATCAGTTAAAACAACTTGGAATTATTAAGTCCTATAGCCACGCTGGCCGAGGTGTTGATCATCAAAAAACTGATTTCATGCATATTTATCCTATAACATGGTGTCTATGTGTTAGGGTTTTTTTTAAACATCTTTAAAGACAAGACGGTTATTTATTTAGGCGATGTAGACATGATTTAAAGTGAATGCAAATACAGTCCTAAAACAGGATCTCTAATGCACATAAAGAATGGACGTTTTATTCGACATAATTACAACATTAACTTAATAACAAGATTTCTAGGTGATTATGCAGAAGCAGAATTTCGTGATAAATGAAGTAATGAGCTTATAACAGGTTTTCTAGTATGCAAAACCAGTAAACATAATTATCCTAAGGCAGGATTTCTAATGCAAATAACACAACATACCTATGGCATGATCTCTAATACATGTGAACATGGAAAACCTAAAGGCATGATTTCTAATGCACAATATAAACCTAAAGCATGATTTCTACCCAGTCTCCTCACAAAAATCATATAAGAATTCCTCCCTTTTTACTAATTCCCACAATATCTGTTTACAAAGATTATTATTACTGACCATAAATAAATGAATTACATAAATATAAGCTATGCTATAGGGAGCCTGAAATAGGCCCGAAGTGAACCTGGGAATGACAGGCCTTCAAAACAGTCCAAGATGCCATAACCCATAGTATCCAATAAGGTGTCCTGGTGTGTCAAGGTTCCCAAGGGCCTCAAGGACCCCAGCAATTCTCACAGCAAGACCATTTCTTAATTAGAGAAACTGGTTATGTGCAGTGTGGAAAGGCCAGCCCCAGTGTGCCAAAGTTCGAAGGAATCTCATGGATTCCTAGGCAGTACACACACTAGAGGGGCAGAACTTTAATAATCTAAGAGTAGAAGTGAGAGTGCTTGACATAGTTTGGAAGAACTTAGTAGAAATAGTATAGAGGTAGAGATTTCAGGAGTGAAAAGGTTTTTAGGAATAGAAACAGTTTTGAGAAAATGCTAAGAGTGAAAACAGTTTGGAAGCAATTCTGAGAAGAAGAAAAATTCAGCAAACAACCACATAACCACAGAACTTAGAGTGCCCAAATTCAGAACCATTTATTACTTGTTTCTAGGTGAAGGCAAACAAGTTTATAATCAGGGATTAGGGGATTGGGAACATAGAGACTTAAGTCAGAACCACATAAACAGGGTAAAGGGGAAAGCACATTGACCAGCAAGTACACAGAACAAATAGGAACTGATTGACAATCAAAACACAAAACTAATGCTTCAAAGTATCAACAAAGGAATCATGCTCGAACTTAAAATGGTAATGGACAATAAAACATAGAGTCAGAATATGAGAATGGTCATGTTTAAGACAGGGGTCTACTATAAAGAGTTGATTAGGATCGACCAAATACATTAGAAGTCTATGATACTAACATGAGCATACTAGATGATGGAAGTAAACAGGAACTCAAGTAAATATGATGGCCAAGTATCAAACAAGACAATTGAGACCTAGACATGATGATTACACACTTGAACAAGAGAGGGTAAAACTTAAGCATGCTGAATAAAGCAATAAACATGAAGCGCAATTAAATACATAAGCCATTAAATTAGTGCAGAAGGATACATGGATTAATAGACATGGAGCACATAGAGTTGAGTTTCATAATTGAACTAGGGACATACCAGTTAAGGAAGAAAAGTGCAGAAAGTAAAGCAAGTAGAGTTCCACAGTCTAGCCCTGGCTTTCAGCCGGCTAGACAAGCAATGAGCACAAGTAGTAGAAAGAAGAGAGAAAGTTTGAGTGTGTGTGTGTGTGTGTATTCTGAACTATTGTTCGTGTCTTGAGAGGTAAAACAAGAGTGTATTTATAGCACTTACGAGTAGAACAAATAAAGTAAAAGAATCAGAAGTCAGTCAATTAAGGGTAATCACAAGGTCATATAATCAAATCACATAAAAGGGGGTTCGAAATAGACCCCTTAATTAGGGGTAATTGATCAACGGTAACAACAAGAGAGTTTAATTAAGGCAAGAATCCAAATCATACAAAATAAAGGATCAGTAAAAATCACAAAATTATACGGGCAATCAATTAAGTCAGAGATGACCAATTAAAGTCATAAACAAGGAAACAAATAAAGTCTATGCACAGGAATCTTAACAGAGTAAAATTATCGGAAATAATCAGTAAGATCTTCAAAAGAATACTGGTTTTACCAAAAGAATTACCCAAATTTCATAAATAGAAATTAAGCTAAGTAATACCTCACGAAAATATAGAACTTAGCCAGAAAAGCATGTTTGAACCCTAACAGAGATTAATTAGGGCAAACCCATAAAAATACTAGATTTAACAAGGACAAATGTTTAAGTCCAAAATATAGAGTAAACTAACACAACTGGTATCACAGAAATACCGAAAATCGAAGCAAAGATTGAAGTGACTAGTATATCACATAGAATCAACTAGGGTTTGAATATTCTTGCAAAAATCAGTCAAGATGAAGAAGAAACAGTTAACTAAACACTGAGAACTTAGAAAAATCATTGAAGAAAAGTTTGAGATGAACCCAAGTTTAAAAAGAGTGATAAAAAGTCAGAATAGTTAATTAAACAAGAGATTTTTAAAGGAAAATACGTAATAGTGCTCGAATCACCCTAGATCTATACAGATCTGAGAAGGATCGATAGTAATGGACTAGGGTTTTTCAGAAAAGTAGTAGAGATGAGAGAATAGGTCAAGAACTCATAGATCCATAATAAAACAAGAAGAAGTTCTTACTCACAGTCGAAAAAATGGCCTGAGGCAGGTTGATAAACAAAGTTTCAAACCAGAACCAGTTGGGTTCCTTGAGATCTTCTCAAGGATCCAAGAAATTAAAGAGCCATGGCGTATAGAAGATCAGGTCTGGTCGGAGAAGACATAAAAGCACCATAGAATGGTGGTTTACGCCGGTGATGACGTTTAGGGTTACGGTTAGGTCGAGAGAGAGTTGAGAGACGAGGGAGATGATGACGGCGGGGGCTGGTGAAGAATGAGAGGGTTTGGGGGTTAGGTTTAGGATTAATTAAGGAAAGGGGTTTGTGGACCGTTGATCAACGATCATGATTAAATAGGGTATTGGGTCGGGCAGGTGTATATTTGGGCCTAAGAGGTTTGGGCCAGCATTTGGGTTGGTATTAGAGGGGTTTTGGACTGGTCAGATCTGAAACAAAAGGGCTATTTGTTAAATACCCAAACAATTCATAAAAATATTTTATTAAATAATTAACAGATTATAAAAACTAATTTTCATGCATAGAAATGTTCTAAAATAATTACTCAATATTTTAAAAATACAATGATCTATTTTCTGGTAAAATAATGTAATAATGCATGTCTGGGCTACAATTGCAAAGTTATTGCAATTGTAACCAAAAGTGTAAATCTGGCCATTTGTGAAATAATTTGAGCTTAATATGAATATAAATAGCAAAATTAAACCATGAAATTGTTATAAAGTCATTTGTGATGCAATTTGTAATTATTTATATAAATAAAATACTGGGATAAATTAATTAAAAATCCCTAAAAATGTAGAAATTAAGGAAAAATATAAATTGATGCCAATGCATAGTTTTGAGGTATATATGCATTTAAAAAATATTATAGGGAAAAACTGGGTATCAATATAAGGCAGTAGATTTGTATCAAATACATAAAGGGCTTCCAGTAATATTATAACACATAAATTCCACCGACGACGTTCGGCCTGATCTAACATAAAATGTAAATTGTGCACTGCCGAGGGTCGAACGACGCAAATCATAGATGCATCTATTACCCCGCTCGCGAATCATCCATGTGATGCGGTCAAACATAAAGTGTTACCATGCTCGCGAATCATTCATGCGACACGGTCAAATATAAATTATAAAGGATTAGCCCTCTTGTGAATCATACATGCAACGCGATTTCATATAGACTTCTTAGATTATTTTAGTATTCTTCCATTATTTTCAAAATACGATGTTCAAATGAAAGCCCTTAAGGTTCCGATTTTTATAACAATTTAAACTTCCTCCCAAAATATTTGGCAACAACTAAATTCCATTACTTCATAAGGCAAACAATAAATATAAATCGGTAACTATATCAAAAGGCATGATGTAGGACTAAACTACCCGTACATTTGCATAGTTAGTAGGTACGTACGGACTCTTGTCACCTAGTGCGTACGTAGCCACCACATATAATCACATATCAATTAAATTCACTTATGGGAAAAATTTCTCTTACAAGGTTAGAAGAGAGACTTACATTGTCCCAAAGCTTACTTCCAAACTCAAGAATGCGCTCAAACCCTCAAACCGGAGTCGAACGATCCAAAACTATTCAAATGGGGTAAAAACTAGTCAATATGTACTCAAGAATTCATATTCTAACTATTATAGTAATTTCCCAACCCGAAATACAAAGTTCCTAAAATTCATCCCCGGGTCCACGTGCCCGGATTCCGGAAATTTTCAAAGGAAGTTGTTACCCATGACTTAAGGAACATAAATATACAATTATCACTAAGTTTCATGGTCAATTTCGTGGTAAAAATCTAATTCTTGCCAAACCCTAGGTTTTCTTTTAATCCCATGATTTTCCCTAATATTTACATGTTAACCTACCCAAAATGGTATTTAACTCACATGTAGTAGGAGTTACTTTCCTCCAAATGCTTGGTGAAGAACCCCTCTCAAGAAGCTCTAAAATCGACCAACAATGGAATGAAATGAGCCAAAAAATGACTAAGTCCCATATTAAATGAAGGCCACTTACTTCAGCGATTTCCGCACCTGCGGTGCATTGACCGCATTTGTGGTCTTGCTTCTGCGGAAATGGACTAGGCCAGCTGGGGCCACACCTGCGGACAGGTGACCGCTCCTACAGTCCCACTTCTACGGAGGAGGAGTCGCATATGCGGAACCTGGGCTCCGCTCCTTGGGATGCATCTGCAATGCTCCAACCGCACCTGCGAGCTCGCACCTGCGGATGCCCAACCGCAGGTGCGGTCGCACCAGAACTGGTGCACCAGCAGCTCTTTTAAGCTTTGAACTCGACTCGCGCAACGTCTGAATGGTATCCGGGCCCCCGAGGCCCCGTCCAAACATACCAACAAGTCTGAAATCATGAGACAGACTCGCTCGAACTCTCGGAACGCCCGGAACAACATTAAAACTAAGAATCGCCACCCTAAACCCATGAATCAAACTTAAGAGTTTCAAGTTCTTCATTTCACTTCCAATGCGTCGAAATGTAATTAAACTACACGGAATAACACCAAAATTTGTGTGCCAGTCTTAAATGACGTTACGGAACTATTCCCGATCTCGGAATTCCGTTTAAACCTCGATATCACCAAAACGCGTTCCAACTCAAATTTAAAAAACTTCTAAAACCTTTAAGAACCAACTTTCACTATTAGGCGCTGAAACGCTCTTGGGTCATCCGAAACCCACTCCGAGCATATGCCCAAGTCCGAAATCATCATACAAACTTATTGGAACCGTTAAAATCCCGTTTCTGAGGTCGTTTACTCAAAATGTTGACCGAAACCAATCTTGGCCCTTTTTGCCAACCTTAAGGAACCAAGTGTTCCGATTTCGCTCCAAACTCTCCAAATCTTTGAACCAACCATCCCCGCAAGTCTTATAACAGTAAAAGCAAGTACGGGAAGTCTTATTTAGGGGTACGGGGTTCTAAAAAGCAAAACGACAGGTCGGGTCGTTACACTGAATGGTCAAAATCTAGCCAAAACCAATTACATAACATAAATATAACTACAAGAAACTAATCTAGCAAACGGAATCAAAGTTAAAGCAAGAAATTTGAAAAATCGCTCAAAAAGCCTCTCGGGCCCACGTCTCGGAATCGGGTAAAACTCACAAAAGATGAACACCCATTCACTCACGAGTCTAACCATAACAAACTTACTCAAATGCGATACCAGAATCTCGATCAAAACCCCAAAATTCGGCCTATGTACCTTTCTCAAAATTTTCCCCAATTTTCTAACTCAAATCCCTAATTAAATGAAAATCAACAATGGATTAATGGAAAACAACCAAAAAGAGTTAGGAATCATTACCCAATAACTTCCTCTAAAAATCATTCAAAAGTTTGCCTATATCCAAGCTCTCCAAGTCCCAAATTGAAGATGAGATCAAACCTTCGAAATTTTCCCTTTTCTGCCCAGCAAATTCGCTCCTGCGACCTCTTCATCGCACCTGCGGTGCCGCACTTGCGAAAATCTCATCATAGGTGCGGAAATAATTTAAGGGACATGGGACCGCTTCTGAGATAAGGTGGTCACACCTGCGCGTGGGCAGCTGCGGAAATTGTCTGCTTCTGCGGTCCTTCGCCGCATCTGCGATTCCTCCCTCGCATCTGCAGGCATCGCAAACGAGGAACTAACCTCGCACCTGTGATCCTAGGTTGGGCTGACCAACTCCGCTTCTGTGCTTAACAATCCGCACGTACGGCCCCTCACCTGTGGTTCCCCCACCGCAGGTGCGAAAATACCAGAAACTAGCAACATTCAGAAATTCCCTAAGTCTCAGTTCCATCTGTTAAGCACTCAAAACTCACCCGAGGCCCCCGGGACCTCAACCAAACATGCCAACCAATCCTGAAACACCATACGAACTTAGTCGAACCTTAGAATCACTAAAAATGACATCAAAACACCAATTTCACACGGAATCAAGCGTAATGAACTTTGAAATTTCTAAATTCTACAAACGACGTCGAAACATATCAAATCTCGTTCGAATGACCTCAAATTTTACACAAAAGTCAAAAATGACACCACAAACCTACTCCACCTTCCGAAAATCCAATCCGAACCCGATATTAAAATTTCCATAGCCGGCCAAAATCTCCCAAATTCTTATTTTCGCCAATTCAAGCCTAGTTCTACTACGGATCTCCAAATCACATTCTCGACGCGCTCCTAAGTCCAAAATCACCTAACGGAGCTAATGGAACCATCAAAATTCAAATCTCAGGTCGTTACACACAAGTCGACATCCGGTTAAGTTTTCCAACTTAAGTTTCCAATTAAGAGACTAAGTGTCTCAATTCACTATGAAACCCAAAACGAACCAAGACACAATAGCAGAAATATGTACGGGGGAAGCAGTTAATGGGAGATCGGGGCTCTAACTCTCAAAAAGACCGGCCGTGGTTACACTGGACTTATCTTTGATTCTATGCAAGTTTATTGGTATGTTGAGCTGACTGGATATTCAATGGTTAGTAGTTGATTTTACTAGTTAATCATACTCATATCTTGTGATAAAAATTCTTAGTTGAGTATATGGGAGCATTACTTATTTAACTGACTGAGGTTTTTCTTTTTGCTTTCAAAAGTCTTACTGTTACATTTGTCTGCTTTATGAAGGAGAGTGTTACCACCCCAACCACAAATTAATTGAAACTAATTACACTCCATACCAAGTATTCAGAAACAAGATCAATTTTTTTTTCCTCCTGATTCCAATCCGGAAAATATGGTTCTTATGAATGAAAACTACTGAAATATAGTATTTTGTTACCTCTTTGGTTCCTTAAATCTTTTTGAGAGTGTCCAACTCCTAAGCATTTGGAGACTCCTCATTCATCACTTTGAGCAAGGGTGTAATGTGGGTCGGGCCGGGGCCAAACGGGTCGGGCTAAACGGGTCCCGGCTCTGGCGGGCCGGGTTCATGCGGGCCCGGGCAAATCGGTCCTAAACAGGCCTAAATGATCCGGGTTATTTTTTTTTTAAGATTAATTATCTAAGACAATTTCTTGTAAAACTTGTAATTCAAATTTAAACACAAAAAAATAGTAAAGAAATATTCAAACTTGCACTAACATTGCATAATAAATTAATAATACTTCAAATTAATTTAACAAACTACAAAATTAAGCATAATACGTCTAATAATTTTTATATAATTATATTATATTATCTAAGGCAATTTATTATAATTATATTATATAACTATGACTTATGTCTTGTAATTCAAGTTTAAACACACAAATAAATGTAAACAAATATTCAAGAAAATGCCTTATAATTTTTGTTAATACGACATTTAAAAAAATGACAATATCTTTCTTAGTCTTCCTCCCCCCAATGGAATGAGCACAACAAGGTACTAATACTACCATTAAAAGAAAAAAAAAACTAATCAAGATGTGCCAAAATAAAGGTTACATATTAATCTACATATTATCTCTAACAAATTTCATAAATCCTTCAAGGTTGGGAGGAATTTCCGTTGGTGGTGGCGGAAAAGAAGCTTGTTCATCACCGCTTCCGGGCGAAGCAGCATCCTCCGCAAGTTCCGCTAGCATTTCTTCATAAGCTTCGTCTATCTCCGGTTGTGATTCAGCAAGTCCAAAATTTCTTCTTTCCAAACGGATCCAATCTCGGAAGAGTACTGATTTTTCCAAGCTCTCCCTCATAGACGCTCTATGATCACCGATTTGAAGTCTTGCTTGACTGAAAGCGCTCTCCGATGCCACTGTTGAAGCTTAAATACTTAAAATATCTTGAGCCACCCTTGAAAGAACCGGATAGTATTTTTCTTTGTCCTTCCACCATTCCAAAATATTGAAAGTGCCGTCGGGATTCTCTGATTCAAGTCCCTACAACAAATAAACTTGAAGCTCATTTAGTTGTGAATTATCATCAATATTATCACCTTGAGAACCCCTGAACCCCGTCCAAGAACTAAGTGCTTTTAGTCCCGCAGCTCTTTTAGATGATTGCGAACTAGACGAGGTAGGAGTTGGAACATTTGGTCTAGCATGATCTAATGCAAGTTGATAAGCATTATAAATTGTTTGAGCATTTAATTTAATTGAGACTTTTTCATCTTTAAGTGTAGAAAATTTCGCAGGTGAAAGTGGTAAAGCATTATAAATTTGAGTATACCAATAGTGAGGACCTCCTAATTTTATGGTAGGATTTAACATGGCTGCAACACCATAAAGATGGGGGATAGNTGCAAGTGCTGAAATATAAACTAAACAGTTAGAAATAGTAGCATAATATTGCCCAGATAATTCATTTGTAGCAACATGAAAATGTTCTAAAAAATCTAGAAGAATTTTAACATTAGCCCAATCTTGATTTGTAAGGTGCCCATCATCAATATCATCACCAACATCACGAGCATTATACGTTGCCATTATTGGGTTTCTATA
>ML283604.1:0-17757 GCA_005239495.1 Nicotiana undulata | reverse complement strand
ATATATATATATATATATATATATTACGTTCCTGTTGGTCTCGTCTTGATAATATTGAGGAAGTCATGAGAAATGTCGTCTAACTGTTTCGTAATTGTTGAGGTTCATGTGGTTATTGGGTTTCATTGAGTTACTTCCAATTGTTGTTGCAACTGTGTTAAAAGGTTGGCTATTCTCTTGAGTTTATTATAGTATATAAAGACTGAGCTGGATTGACAGTGTTACGGTGTTTACTTATATTCTTGTTGGTTTCTTGGTTGAGAGGTTATTGATGATAGGCTATAATTACGTATTTTAGTCGCTTATTACACTCGAGTTTACTGCACTTTAATTGAGTTTGAGCTTTAATCGCTAGTGTTTTGCACTAATTGTGTGTTTTATGCCTTGTAGGTGTGATTTCGAGCTATATAGATGTTATGGAATGAATTTAAGTGATTGGAAGCTTTGAATTCTGAGTAAAAGCTCAAGGGATTAAGCCGGGATCGTGTTCGGGGATCAAATTTGATAGTTGAAGAGCAAACGAAGACTCGATGAGGCATATTTCACACTGTCTAGTAAAATGGATATAACGTTTTTCTACAAACTTCATTTGGACTATATAAAATATTTTTGGAAAGATATCTCAAAGGCCTACAACTTTCATGAATTATATTTTTTTAAATTCTGAATGGAACAGGGTGAAAAACGCGGTCAAAATCACGACTGCGGAACTGAACGCGGCAGAATCAAAGAGCATGTTTGGCCGCGCTGCGTCCAAGCGTCAAAAAAAGTCCTTTTTTGCGTGGGAGAAGGTATAATTATTTGGGCCCGACCCTACTTAGTATATATACATGGGAGAACGTTATTTTTGGGGATCGAACATACTTTGAAGGGGAATTCACGTGGAGGAACATACACCACACTTGGAGGAGGCTTCTACCTAGTTTTTCTTCTCTTCTCTTCTTTTAATCTCATAGTTTATTAGTTCTAGAGTTTTGGGTGCTACATGAACGTTGTAGTTTGAAGCTTGAATTGTTCTTATTATTTTATCATATTGGTTTATTTATTCAATCTTGCGCTTAATTATTTGATTGCTTGATCACCAATTGAATACTACCTATGAATCTAGGATTGAACTCGGGAGAGGGAATTCTAGATTACATATAAGATTGGGTAGAGCAAGATCTTAACTCTTAAGGGGAGCGGATTTGCGGTTAGGATAGGAATATACCTAATCGCCTTGCTTGGTTATTATACAGGAATTATTAATGCGTTCTTGTTAATCCTAATTTCATAGGAATATAGGCGTTAGATTAGCTTGAATAAGCAAGTTGTACTTCGGGAGAAGACTACGAGCAATATTAACTCTGTCAACCAATAAACCATATAAATTAATTAGACGATTTAAGTGAAAAACTCAACGGGATTGTTTGCTAACCCATAGCTCTAGAATATCGGCTCTTATTGAATTCGTGTCTAATTTCTCCAACTTGTTTCTTTAATTTCATAGTTTACTATTCTAGATTAATTTTAGTTAAATATTCATACGTTAGGATTCACTTGAATAGATAAATTATTTGGTTTAATTTAGTTGATAGTTAATCACAAGTCCTTGTGGGACGATATCTGGACTTACAATCCTATATTACTTGTCGACAACGTATACTTGCGTGTGCGTTTGGGAGCAACAGTTATTTATGAAGTCATGAGAAAAATGTATTTTATTATTTATAATGGTTGAAATAAAAGTATTGTGAAAGGCTTGGCCTGAATCGTGAAAGTTTGAAATATATATATATATATATATATATATATATATATATATATATATATATATATATATATATATATATATATGACTGTGATAAGGGCGGACAGGGAAAATAAATATATATGACTGTGATATGGGTGGACAGGAGAAATAAATATATATGACTGTGATAAGGATGGAGAGGAGAAATAAATATATACATGACTACGATAAGGCTGGACAGGGAAAATATAAATATGTGACAGTGATAAGGGAGGATATTTACATTTATATTTTACTGATTTTTCAAGAAAAAGAGAATCAAAGTTTTGAAAAGCTAAAATGTTTATTTTTTCTACTCTTTAAATATATAGTACTATTGTTATTCAAAGTTAAAGTTTGGAACTCTGAAGAAATATTTGAGAATTGGTTATAGCTGAGTTATTTTATTTTATTTGGTTGCAACACTGAATTATCTATTTATTTAGATTTTCTTTCTTGCTCATTATTTATCGTTGTTAAAGATTATATTGTTGAAGCCCGACTTAGCCTGGTCACTACTTTGCCGAGGTTAGGCTCGGCACTTACTCAGTACATGGGGTCGGTTGTACTGATACTACACTCTGTGCTCCTTTTGCACAGATCCAGGTACCGTTCAGCAGTAGAGGATTCTAGGACGACCACCCGATTTCGTTTGGAGACACGAGGTACATCTGCCGGCGTTCACAGATATCTGAGAGTCCTCTCCTATATTTACATACACTGTTTTAAATCATTCAGAACAGTTACACTATTACTTTCAGACATTGTTTGTAGTATTCTTTAGTTGTTTGTGGATTGTGACACCAGACCCTGGGGTAGTTCTAGAGTTTTATTATAAATATTATCGTGGTTTGTTTCATTTAGTTGGTCAGTTTTATTATTTTATTTTGTGATTGTTGGGAATTAATTTGATTAAGTTCATTCAAATCAAATCATTTAAGTTGAAGTAATTAATTAAGGAAAATTAGTTAATCGACTTCTAACATTAGCTTGCCTAGCAAGTGTGGTGTTAGACGCCATCACGATCACTAAGGTTAGGAATTTGGTCGTGACCAAAATTTTTCTTACATAGACAAAACCTTCCTGATCTTTGTGATAGGCATCTATCATAGATTCAGGAGGTAAAACAAAAGCACATAATTTATTATAACTAGACTGCGTAAGAGCTTCCCATGCCAAAAGATGTGCCGCCATGTTTCCTTCACGAAAGTTATGCTTCACTTTGATTTCCCCTATTTGCAGTGCCTTCTTCATTAACCACCTGCAGTCACAGATTAAATCATTGTAAGTTGGATAATCATCATGAAGAAATCTTATAATCTCTGTGGTATCCACTCCACTTCGATTTGGAATTTTTTTTCCTTGACAGTTAGTTGAAGTGCCTGCAATGCGTGTAATTCTGCTTGAATTGGCGCTGCTGCATGTGTCTTTTTTGTGGTATCCCATTTTCCATTGGCCCTTTATGTTTCGTATGGCTCCACTTATTTCTCCCTGGAGGCTACTGCTTTTAAAAGCGCCATCAATATTGATCTTGTACCAACCTTTGGAGGAGCCTGCCACTTGACGCTAATGTTCTTTTTTACGTTTTTAGTTGTGGGACTAGAAGTTAATAGTTTATATTCAACAACTTTGTCAATAACTCTTTTAATATTAATATGGTATTGGTATTATTTTGATTGTTGTGATTTCTATTATTCCATATATCCCATAAGGCGAATGGGAATCTTTCCATGTGACGTACTTATTAATTATATTGATATTGGCATTCATGAGGCTGTCAACCCAGTGTGTTGTAGGCATTTGAGGATTAACATTCCCTCCCATTAATTTCCAATATGATTGTGCAATGTTACATTCCCAGAAGATATGGGCTATTATCTCATTTGTGCTTTTACATATTGGGCTATTAGGGTCAATATTAACACTAATTTTGCTAAGGTAAGCCCTATTAGGAAGTCTGATGTGGTAGCATTTTCACATAAATAACTTAATCTTGTTAGAGAATTTTAAGTCACATATCCAATTGAAGTTGATGTTTAGAGAGAGATGATCGTCAATTAACTTATAGCAAGAATTTTTAGAAAACACATCACTAGGATTTTTACTCCATATGAGATTATTGGGAGATGTAATATGTTTGTTAGGAGTTAAAGCATTAATGTTAGTGATAATGTTTTGAGGGATATCAAAGGAGATTTTCTTCAGGTCCCAAGATTCTTTATCACATATATCTTTAATTTTTAAACTGCTCTCATTCATTATTTGTAGTGGGCCAGTAATATTGCTTCTAAGGTTGATAATGTTTGGAATCCAATTTGTATCCCAGGTGTTTGAATTTGAATGTTGGTTTACTGTCCACCTAATGAACTTATTGCAAACGATCTATCATTTTAGGAGTCTATTTCAAGGATGTGAACCACTCTTTGTGTTTCTTCTCTTCCCGTAATTACTATTTTGGACTTTTGCCTAAAGAGAAGATGGGTTATTAAGGATTCTCCAAGCCATACTGGTTAGTAGAGCTTAGTTTTTCGACTTAGTTTTTTTTAATACCTAGACCACCTTGATCTTTTGTTCTAATTATAGGGTCCCACCTAATCACTTCTCACTTGTTATCAAAGTCATCTTTATCTAAAAGTTTAAACTATTAGAAAAAATATACTTTTATTTTTATTGTTATACTTTTAACATGTCCTTTCACATGCAGGTTTATTTTTTTCAAGAGTAAAATACATGGATTTTTTCTATGATGGATGGACTCGGCTCCATAACTTTTGCTTACTCTTATATCATGTTAAAGTGTGTTATTATCTCATGTAAAAACTTAAACTACTAAAGAGATCTCACTTACCCACGGGAGCGGATCCACCCTTTTAGGAAGGGACTGCATAGCACCCGTTGAGATGATAAATTTTTTATATGCCTATGTTAAAAAAAATTTAAACTAGGTTAAATATAAGATCCACTTCCACTGTGGTATCTGAATTGGATGTAAAGGTCCCGCTGGTCTCTGGTGCTCAACCTTAACTAGCTGGCACACTAAGAATTTAGCCACATACTCAGCGACATCCCTCTTCATACCTTTCTACCCGCAACCGTAAATTAGACGAAAGTGCCATGATTAGTATACCTTTTTGAAAGTTTTTCTCATGTATAAAATTTAAGTCAGAATTTATCTTGAACCTTGTCCGACTTCTCCTTTTCTTTGTGCTTTTATTTTTTTTGTTCCGTTCATTTTCCTTTTCGGCTACATCCTAGTTTTCTATTTGTCGTTTGATACATTCAAAAAAGAGACTCCAAAACTTTAAAATTACATAAAATAAGCATTCCTCTTCATCTTAAATTTATGAGTTTTTTCTTTCAAATCTGTAAAAACTTGGGTCTTAATGGGAATTTTGGATTGATATCAATATTTTTCATCTTTTCTATTATATCATAAAAAGTTGTGTTATTATATGGGTATTAAATATAATTTAAATATCTAATTAAATATGATGAAAATTTAAATATATGAGATTATAATTTTGATTTTTGGTAACTTGTTGGTTATTTAACGTTATACTTATTGGGTATCATTTATCTATTGAAAATATTTTTTTAAAACTCTCTTATTCTAATTGATGTAATTCCCTTATTTATGATGTTATTTTACTTGGGTAAATTTATTTTTAATATACAAAAAAAGATGTAATTTCTTATTGAAAATGTTGATTTTACTTGTGATGTTATAATAAAGGTGTGATTTCTTTCTTTCAAATGTTACTATATTTGAGACGTATTTTTTATATTTGCAAATAAAAAATACCTATTAGGTTGAACCAAATAAACTCAAAAAGACAGAATAAAGGGTCCTAACAAATTCCGTATTAATCATTCCAAGGTATACATTAAAGGAAATTATGGCGCCCGCTACCTTCAAATCCTAGATTCTCCTCTACTTACCCATCAACTAGTTATAAAGGCACACTCAAGAGATGAATAGAAGAAGAAAGTGATTCCTCTCCTATATTGCATCCTATTATCTTAGCAGATGAATTATGCACATGGCTTATTTAATATGCAGAGTATTAGTTAGTTAGTTAGGTGGTTATTAGCTGTCATTAGTTGAGTAGTTAACTTGTATATATGTGCGTCTACTATAACTTAATCAATGGAACAATACCATTTCCCAAAACCCCTTCCTCTCTTCTCTTATCCAACTCTCTATCTAAACATTTTCATGGATGAACTCAGTTCTCATCCACAATTTAACATGGTATCAGAGCAACCGATGTTGTTTACTCGCGCAATTTGATTTCAATTTTCTCTCGCACATCTTGCTACTTCTTCATTTTCTAATTTTTTAGGTGCAAAAATGGTGAGTGACTCAAAAACTGAGGAGCATACACTTGCATACACGCATCCATTGTATCTTGGAGCTTCTGATACTTCTGGCGTAGTTTTGATTCCGAGTAAGCTTACCGGATTTGAAAACTATGGGCTTTGGTGTCGAACGATGAAGATTGCTCTTTTAGGGAAGAGGGGTTCATGAATGGTACTTGCACAAAGGAGACCTGCAGAGCAGAACTGCATGAGCAATGCGAGACTTGTATTTCCATTATTTTCTCATGGCTGATGAATATTGTATCCACCGAGCTTTTGAGTGGAATTGCATATGCTACAAACGCTTACCTGGTTAGGGAGGATCTGAGAGATAGATTTGATAAAGTCAATCGCATTTGCATATTCCATCTACACAGAGCCATCAACACTTTGTCTCGAGGTACCGACTCTGTATCCACTTATTTCACGAATTAAAGAGTTTATGGAATGAATATGATGCTATGGTGTCAACTCCCAATTCCAAAGATCATGCGGATCATATGCAACAACAAAGGTTATTAAAGTTTCTTGGCTTAAATGGCTCATACGACCTAGCAAGAAGGCAAATCTTGTTGAAGTCTAGCGTTCCCTCTCTTAATCAACCATATGCTATGATTATTGAGGATGAAACTCACAATTCACCTAGTCTAAATGCAACAGGAATTAAATCAAATACGATGGCTATGCAAGTTAGTCAAGGACAGAGTTACAAAGGCAAACGACATTTATGCAATGTGAATATTGCAACCTAAAAGGACATACTAAGGAGAACTTTTATAAGATAATAGAATATCCTACAGACTTCAAGAGTAAGAAGAAGTTTGGACAGGGTGCTAGTGCTTCTGGGACTCAGCAAGGGGATCAATATAAGAGGCCACAACAACAGCAAGATTTAGCAGCTATGAAGAGTATGTCTGGGAATGGTGATGTTCAATTGCCAACACAACAAAACTCTGAGGGAAAGAAACCTATTGCGTGCAAGTTTTTCACTGATGAGCAGTATCAGTAGATTTTTGCATTGCTAAACAAGGACACAGGAGACAGTCATGCCAATTTGGCAGGTAATGCTACCTGCTTCATATCACAAATTCAGAAAAATGACTGGATTGTGGATTCTGGTGCTACACATCATATAGCTGCAAGTATGGATACAATATTAAATGGCATTAGTGTAGATACCTCACTTAGGGATAAAGTTATCTTACCTACTGGAGATAATGTGGACATAACCTATACTGGTCAAGCATATTTTTTTAAAGGAGAGATTCTATCCAATGTTCTTTATGTGCCTAACTTTAAATTCGATCTCCTATCAATCTAAAAAATAACCAGAGAACTCTCCTGCTTTGTGGCTTTCTTTCCTGATTTTTGTATATCTATGCAGTGGCAGGGTGAAGAGGATTGGTAAGAAGTCAGCTGGTTTATACATTTTCTGGTCTGAAGATGATAAGAATAAGTTTCAGAAGCATGGTCAAGTGGAAACTACGAACAAAGAAGATTGCAGATTATGGCATGTCAAGCTAGGGCACCCCTCTGTTACTGTTATGAAGAGTATGATTTTACTATGTCATAATGTAAATAGTTCACTTCTCAATAACTGCCCAGTCTGTCCTTTGGCTAAACATACTAGGTTAAAGTTTCCTATAAGCAATTCTAGAGTTATGACACCATTTCATCTTGTACATATGGATCTTTAGTGACCCAGTAGAAATGCTACTTTTGATAAGAGATAATATTTCTTGATTGTTGTGGATGATTACAGTAGATTCACTTGGATTTTTCTATTGCAATTGAAAACTGAAGTCATAGTTTCTATAAATAACTACCTATTCGTGATCATAAATCAATTTGGACTAATGGTTAAATAATAAGATCAGATAATGGCACAAAATTCTTTAATTCACAGTGCACTAAGATCTTTCAGGATTTGGGAATTATTGTCACGACCCAAATTTTCCTCTGTTGGGTGTCGTGATGGCACCTAGTCGTAGAGACTACGTAAGCCTAACATTAACTTAAATAACAACAATATTTAACTAACATCTAACAATTTTGAAATATAAATCTCTATAAACTGTACAATCCCAAAACTGGTAGTATAAGTCATAAGCTCTACAGAGTTTGCTAGAAAACCTCTAGATACAACTGTTTCGAAATAAGAGTAAACAGTGTAAATACAAAACCAGAAAGTGACTCCGAAGCTTGCGAACGCAGCAACAGGTTTACCTTGATTCTCCACCGCAAGATCTGTACAGCTAGCTAACGATTGACTAACTCCGCAACAGAATAGCATTGTGGAAAGAAAGCATAGGCATATACTGGATGTGGCTAAGGCCTTGAGATTTCAAGCCAAGTTACCCATCAGATACGGGAGACTATGTGTACAAGCTACAGTCTATCTATTGAATAGACTACCTTCTACTGCTGCACAAGGAAAGAGTCCTTTTGAACTCTTGTATGGAAGACAAGCACACCTCACACGTTTGAGAGTGATAGGTTGCTTGTGCTATGCAACAGTGGTTCCCAAAGTTGACAAGTTTGCTGAAAGAGCCAAAGCCTGTGTTCTTATGGGCTATTCTATCACACATAATGGGGAATCTGTTGATGAACTTGTCTACCAAATACTTCTTTGTAAGCAGAGATGTTGTGTTCATGGAATTACCCTTTCCCTTTGCACACTCACAGACTTCTGAATCTCCTTCAATTACTGACTTTCTTAAGTAGGAACCTAAAGTATTTCCTGATACACAGATTCCTGTTGTTGTTCCCACTCAACTAGTTGCATAAGCTACATTACCATATGTAGATCAACATGATGCAACTGAATATCCCTTTCTTGATTCTCCTGCTAAAGCCAATAGTCATGGAGAGTCTCATGATGTTCCAATAGGCAACTTGCCAAACTTATATGTTAGGGAAACTTCACAAACACATTCAGGAGACTTTGCAGAAGCAGAAGCAGAAGAAGACACTTCATCAACTTCAGAAGATCCTTCCATACTCAAAAAAACAAGAAAGCAATGGGTGCAACCAATCTGGATGAGAGACTATGTCTCAACTGGGAAGAATACTAGCAGATATCCCATAGCCAACTATCTATCCTACAACAATATTACCACTCAATATCAGTCCTATTTGGCTAAGTTCTCCAATCTGGTGGAACCTCAAGCTTTTAAGCAGGCAGCCAAAGATGAAAGATGGATAAAAGCCATGAAGCAAGAGATCAAAGCCCTAGAGGATAATCATACCTAGGAAGTAGTACTACTGCCTCAAGGGAAACATATCGTGGGTTCTAAGTGGGTATATAAAATCAAGTACCATGTTAATGGTGAAGTTGAAAGGTTAAAGTCAAGGCTAGTGGCCAAAGGGTATAGCCAACAAGAAGGTTTGGATTATCATGACACATTTTCACCTGTTGTGAAGATGGTCACTGTAAGATCAGTGATAGCCTTAGCAATGTCAAAAGGATGGAATTTATGTCAAATGGATGTCTATAATGTCTTCTTACAAGGTGATCTTTGTGAAGAAGTTTACATGGAAATGCATGAGGGATTCAGAAGTCAGGGGGAGCAGAAGGTGTGCAAGTTAAGAAAGTCACTATATGGGCTCAAACAGGCCTCTAGGCAATGGAATATCAAGCTCACGGATGATATATTGAGTGCATGTTTTGTTCAAAGCACTCATGTTTACTCTCTATTCACTTTAAAGGAGTAGGGAGACATAATGATCATCCTTGTCTATGTTGATGACTTGCTGATCACTGGCAGCAATTCACATCTAATCACTGAAGCCAAATAAGTCTTGCATCAGCAGTTTAAGATGAAAGACTTAGGGGATCTGAAGTACTTTGTGGGCATTGAGGTTGCTTAGATCCAAATCTGGCATAATTCTAAATCAGAGGAAATATGTGCTACAGTTTATCTCTGAGCTGGGGTTAAGTGGAGCCGAACCAGCCAATACTCTTGAATCAAACCTAAAACTCACCATAGCAGAATTTGATGCTGCCACAGGAACTACAGATGATGCACTTTTAGAGAATGTCAGTCTCTACCAAAGGCTTGTTGGGAAGCTAATGTATGTGGCTATCACTAGGCCTGGCATCAGTTATGCACTTCAAACCTTAAGTCAGTTTATGCAAAAACCTAAGAAGTCACACTGGGAGACTGCAATCAGAGTTGTAGGATACCTCAAATATGCACCAGGATAAGGAGTATGGCTCAAGACTGAACCTAGTAACACTCTAACGTGCTGGTATGACTCGGATTGGGCTTCTTGCCCAAACACCAGAAGATCTGTAACATGTTATGTTATCAAATTTGGAAGCTCCTCGATCTCTTGGAAGTCCAAGAAACAGCATATTGTATCTAGGAGTTCGGCTGATAAAAGCATGGCCTCAGGTGTTGCAAATGTCACTTGGCTATTTGGTTTGTTTCCGGAGTTGGGAGTTCAAATTCTTCAACCTGTAGCTGTGATGAGTGATAGCAAAGCTGCTATGCAATTAGCTCCTAATCCCATTTTTCACGAAAGGACAAAACATATTGTGATCGATTGTCATTTTCTTCGAGACAAGATTAAAGAAGGAATGGTACAAACATTTTATGTGCCTACCAGAGATCAACTAGCTGATTTGTTGACTAAGGGCTTAGGACAGCAACACCACTCGCATTTGTTAGGCAAGCTGGGTGTGCTCAACATATTGCACCCTCCAGTTTGAGAGGGAGTATTATCTTAGCAGATGTGTGCATGTGGCTTATTTAATATGCAGATTATTAGTTAGTTAGTTAGGTGGTTATTAGTTGTCATTAGTTGAGTAGTTAGCTTGTATATATGTACGTCTACTGGAACTGAATTAATGGAACAATACCATTTTCCAAAATCCCTTTCTCTCTTCTCATCTCCAGCTCTCTCTCTAAACATTTCCATGGATGAACCCAGTTCTCATGATCCACAATTTAACACATCCAAATAAAAATTTAAACAACAAACTTTGTGTTCTTATTATCAAAATAGAGAATCTTTTGTAACAGAATTAAGTGTTGATAGACATATGTGTGAATCTCTTCGAGAATTTTGCGTGAGAATACTTGGATTATTTTCGGGTTAATTATAACAGTAATATCACTAGTTCTATATACACTTTATATATTTCTGATATAGTGAAAATGGTTCTCCACTTGCGGATGTAGGTATACTTTCATTTCAGTTCGTACTAGAACTATATATCTTAAACATGACTTGTCTAATTCCACATCACACGAACTTCCAGCCTAAAAAGTTCTATTCTATGCTTGGAATTTCCTTTCGTCAGATACACTGTGATAACTTTATTATAAATGACAGAACCTGAGATCAGTGCACTATCCAGGTAAATTTTTCATCTTTTTAGTCATTAGCACAAATAGACTCGGCCCAGCCCACCAATTTCAGGTATCAGGTCCAGTACAGAAAAGCCCAAAAATAGCATGACAATCCTATAATGATACTGAGAGCCTTTGGTGCATCTTCTGCTACAGTATATAAAATCGCAGTCATATTCAACGGAAGGCTCAAGCTGAACTAAGGTCTTTGTACGGGATATTAACGCCCTTTCAAAATAATAGTCGAATATATATATATATTTCACCTGTTTCAATTTATGTGAACCTATTTCCTTTTAGTCTGTTTCAAAAGGAACGATCCTTTTCTAAATTTTGTAATAATTTAACTTAGACTTACAATTCTATCCTTAATAAGAAACTTTTATAATCACACAAATACTCTGGGCCCTTTTTAACTTGTTTAGGACCACAAATTTCAAAAGTCTTCATTATTTCTTAAATTTCGTGCCTAGTCAAAGAGGTTCACATAAATTGGAACTGAGGAGTATATATTAAGTGTGTGTATATATATAAATTTTATATACTTTTTCGGCTACCAAATATAATGAGCTTATAGCGCGGGCTAAAACCGAGAACAACTCATTTGTATACTTGTGACACATGCACTTAATATAATAATCAACCAGTCATAAGAATAACGGCACGTTACTCTTATTGGGACATTAATTTCATATACACATATTGTTTGCTCCAAGGAAAAGGCAGTGACAAGTCAAATCAAATTTAGACAACCACCATTATAATTCACATGATGAGCATAAAATTACAATTTAGAAGCTGGCACCTTTTAAGTGCTTTAACTATAATATAATATAATATATGGACAGTCTAATCCAAATCTACCTCAAACCCACAACATATTCACATACATAAACATGGTTGAAAAGTACTAAAAGAAAGCTAAGGATAACTAGTTTCCTTTTAGGCAGTGGGATAAGAAGCATCCATAGCAAGTCCACAAAGGCCTTCTTTCTCATGAACATCCCTTTTGATGCGCATATATCCACTGTCACCCCATTTACTGCCCCATGAATTCTTTATAATCCAATATTTTGTACCGTCAGTTGTTGCACCATATCCCACTGCTGTAACAGCATGGTTAAGCCAAGTGCTACATGATCCACTGAATACACCACTTGAATAGAACTGGAAATCGAAGCTACTCCCGTCTATTGCCACCGAAACAGGTTGATTAGCCACTGCCTGCAATAGAGCCTTCTCACTGTTCGCTGGCACATCTTCATATCCTGTAATCAGAAGCGGAGTCAAGATTCCAAGCTTATGAATTCGGAATTTTAATCGTTTGAAGTTGTTAGGCACTATGTTAATAATGTAGGTCATAATATAATTAACCTAACTCACCCAGTTGAAAATTTGTTCTTTTATATTTTTATGGGCTTACCTGTAATCTTGGCGGCTGAAAGGGCTGATTTTTTCTTGTTGCAGACACCATCTTCTCCCTTGTATGGATAGTTTGCTTCTGTTGTGAGACCCTTGTTTTTCAGGATGAAGTCAAAGGCAGTGTCCAAGAGTCCACCGCTGCAACCTTCGTCCTCACCTTCGACATCACAGTCTACAAGCTCTTGCTCTGATAAAGGGATCAACTTTCCTGTTTTCAGTTGGTGTAGCCCTTCCATAGCAGCTACTGCAGAAAATGCCCAACAGCACCCTGTGTGTGTGTGTTTGCATAATATCAAAAAGTTATATGTTGCTACAAAAGTAATACTCCCTCCCCTTCAATTTATACGAACATATTTCATTTTTAGTCTGTGCCAAAAAGAACGATTTCTTTTCTTATTTAGAAACGATTTACCTTTATGTAATGACTAATAGTCATACAAAATATATGTGACTCATTTTACACCACAAGTTCAAAAGTCTTTTCTCTTATCTTAAATTTCGTGCTCAGTCAAATGAAGCAGTGAACTTTTGCGGAGAAGAGGCATGCAAGCTGCCCTTTTTGGAATTTTTTTAAATGACTTTGTGGATTATGTGACACCATAAGAAAAATTAATGAGAATTTGTCCCTTGTTATTGACACCCTTTGAAACTCAAAAAGTTGTTTTACCAATTTTTGTTTATTTCGGAAGGCAGGGTGGCGAAAGAACGAAAAGTAAAGGTACAGAAAAAGTCTAGACCAACAAAAGGGTGTCATATTTTTTTGTTTATCACCTGCTGAAAGCAAAGTCCAAAGTCAAAATTGGGATATTGTCCAATAGGAAACAATTCAACTCTAATATATTACGTTTATGGAGCAGTTAGTAGCTTTCTTATAGAACATGATTAGTCCCCACTAAACAGAGATAATATAAGCAAATTTATGTACTTACCACATTCCTTTTGGTCCTTGATAGGAGTGACGGCACCTTTCTTTCTCCAATCCATAGTTGGTGGTATGTCTGTCACATTAGCGTACCTAAAATGTGTCTTTGGCTTTGAGGAAGACATAACCTTAGCGTGTGACCTCTTGTAACCAGTATGTAATACACGAAATTCCTCATTCGTGAGATCAGAAAATTTATTAACGCCGAGTTTGTACCCTTTATCTTTACCTGCATTAAAAGCTTCTATACGTTCCACGTTTTCTTTAAATATCTGGAAACGCATTTCTTTCTCGTTCAAATCATTGTAAACTTTGTCATGATGAGCAATCCATTGGTCATGCCTTGCGCGCATGGTTGCCTCATAGTTGATTGGTCGTGATGAAGCTACTTTAGAGTTCCAAAGTCCCAAAAATATGAAGAACAAAGCTAAGCAAAGGTATTGGCTTGTTTTTACAAAGGCCATTATGAAACAACTAGGAGTAGTTATTATGAAAAAAAATTGAGATCTTTTAATTTCTTAGATGAATATTAGAGCATGCATGACAGATGTATTTATAGGCAAGAAATCCCTACAAGTTGATTCTCCTGCTGGTGTTGCATAGATAAAGACATGCAATTCTAGGTTCCTTGCACTACTTTCTGACTCAGACACTTTTGGATGGAATCAGTTGTATATTGTGCTTAGCATCAAAATTGTTGCATATATACTACGTACCTCGAAGGCTGAAAATAATTATTAGCGACTTTCAATAGAAAAATAACAATCTTTATTACTACTATCTTCTTTTTATCAGTAGTCACGTCTCTTTTTCCGTCACCATAGTGCTAATTATTCAAAATTATGAATTTGGGTTGGTAAACTATACTAATATTGGAAAATCATAATGAGTCTATCAAAGTGGAACCCAGTACTGTTTGAACCTGCTGATGATCTCTTCCTGTGGATGGAATATGTTGGACTATAGTATAAGAAACGATCACCATGAAATTCATAAGTGAAGAGTTATGACTTGAACGATTAAAATTCTGGAGACATGCCTGTAGTTAAACAAGCGACTCATAATATTATCGTGTATAACTTTGCATGCATATGTAGCTTGGAAAATGTTGACTAGGTAGGAATGTTTGACACGGAAAGTTAACTTCATACTGAGAATAGTTTAGCTATGAATTAATTAAATTAAAGCACTTTTTAGTTACTTTCAGTCTCTTCAGCTCTAGCAATAATTTTGCAATCAATAAGTTAACATGGTCTACCTCAAAGCTATTAAAGCTTTTGCTTTAAGTTCGAAAACTATGAAATTTCGATAACTCCTCTCAACAATTTTTAATCTTAACTTTAGAATCATAGCATCATTTTCTTATTGACTACTTAGTCACAAAAAGATGTACTTCTATTATTATTACATTAAATAGCTTGTAGGATTGGAGAAACTAGAAGATCTTGAGGCAGGTAGTACTGGAGCTTGCATGTTCTCAGCCTACTGCTGTTTTTTATGTAGTCTTTTGGAGCTGTAAATACCCCACAATTTTGATATATATAAATTAAAATCCGATGATTTGATATTTTTTTTAAAAATACATTAAATCTTTTGAACCATTTGCTTAAATATTTGTCACCTATTATTAAGTAGTCACATAGTTCCGAATTTTATGTTTTCTTTATGGATTTGGGTTGAGTGAGGCAATTACAAATAAAAGCGGTAGGCCATTAAAACTGTTGTTACTTCCTGCTTATTTCTTCTAATTTATTCCAGCTTGAGTCAGTTATTGTGCTTTATATGATTTCGTCTTTCAATGGCTTTGTAGACACACTTTAAGCTAAACTACATTTTGAAAAGCTCTAGATTTGAAAATATATATAAGTTGATGTCCTTAGTTTCCCTGCTGCAATCGTAAATTCCCATAGGGGAAAGATCTAAACCCTAACAATATTGGTGATACTTAGAGTTGGTATTTTCTCATTTTCTTTAAAAACATTACTCAAAGTTGGGTAGGAACAAGAATGATGTTGTCCTCTTGCTTTTTGGCTTTACAACTTTAAATTGGAATGTCCGTATGGAAAGATGATTTCCATATATACTAATACAATATCTTTCCTTGAATGACAATTGTACGTGAATTGAATATATCCATGAACACAAACAACAAATACGAAAAAATCATGCTTCTCTAGGAATCAAATAGTTCTAAGAATCATTTTGTTGGGAAAATCGGTTACGCATACAATTTCTTTCTTGAGTTTTGAGTGACAATTATGATTGAATATTCATGAACACACCGCAAATACAAAAAAAAAAATCAAGAATATTCATGCCTGTTTCTTTATAGATTCAAATAGTCCTAAGAATCTTTTGGTTAGCAAAGCTGGATAACTTTACACAAAGGTCCAATAAATAAATAAAAACTCTTAATTATGGAATCCGTGTAAGGCTGGTCCTCTTCTTCACCTCAAACTCAAAGGATCCACCAGTAAGAATATTGAAATAAAAAGAATCTCTTGATAGAAGCAAACATCACTACGAAAAGTAGACCCCGAAAGTTTGGAAGCTATTGACTATATATGAAGAAAGTTTTGGTAACTTCATTTGATTCGTCAGGTTTCGTGAGATCGCTTGATTTGTTATACATGGTGGCTATTTTATCTGTCTCCTAGTATATAGCACAGTGTTTACTCTATTGAGTTATGATCCACAAGCTCCGTTAACAGAAAAGGATTAGCTTATATAGAATGGATTTCTAACTGCCGCTAATAAAATATATATTAAAAATACATTGATCATGTATAAAATATACATGAATTATATATTAATATGCAAAATAGTATTTTTTTTTCCGGCTATTATTTTGGGGTCGACTATATATTGTATAGATTGAACGATATGTTCTACAATTTTTACTTTTTATTTTATTTTAATATAAAGGAAAAGGATAATCTTTCTTAAATGAAAATATTTTCTCCGTTTTAATTTATGAGGCATATTTGATTAGGTATGTAGTTTAGAAAAAAATAAAGATTATTAAACTTATGATCATACATTTTATATAATACTTGTGTGGCTATAATACTTTTAAAAGTTGTGATTATTTATAAAATATATCGTTGGTAAATTAAAAATTTGAATTAAAGTATTTTCAAACTTATAAAGGTGTTTTTTTTTTTTGAACGGACTAAAAAATAATATTATCATATATACTGAAATGGAGGAGTGATAAAGGATAATGTCTTGATCAGGAGACTTGATGACACAGAAAATGAGGTGCACGAAATGGAAATGGAAATGGCGGCCATTTGATTTTCATATGATGCATAACAAAGGCAGGACTAATTTGTCATAATTAATGACTTCCGTATGCCTCATCGTAATAGTTATATTGTTAATAGATGGTTATAAATACTTCATATGTTATTTCACCTGTCAATTAATCGTCTGAGGACTTTCCTAATTTTAAGCAATCGATTAACAAAAGCATGTGTCAGTATCATCATACTATATTATAAGTATAAAGACTTTTAAGTAAAGTTAATTTATCCTAATAATACCAAATTATTCTTTACCTAAAATTAAAATTACCTCCCATTCAATGACATTTTATACTTACTGCCCTTTTAAAAATTTCACAATAATAAATATATATCAATATATTTATATTTGGCCAAATACATCGGAAGCCCCTTAAACTTGTCCTCACTTTTCACTTTGACACTTTTTCTTGACTGTAGTCCATTTGAACCTCAAAACAAGGGTACTACTATGTCATTTAGACACAATTTGGTGATGTGGCATAGTGCGTGTAATACACTACCTTTAGGAGCGTGAGAGATCAATATTTCTATTTTTCATTTTTTTTCTCCTCCTAGTCTTTGGAGAACAGAACAGACATGGAGTTCGCCGGAAAAGTGAGAACTCCGGCCAGGTCCAAG